>JAVTVY010013879.1:0-53631 GCA_036873755.1 Hanleya hanleyi | reverse complement strand
AAATCAGTGCAGGTTTTCATTATCGTTGGCCTTGACCAGGCACGTAGGTTTGTCCCACACAATTCTAACTTGCGTTATGCGCGTAAAGGATATAATTCTTGGGATGTTTCATTGTTTATAGAATTTCTTGAATTTCTGATTAACAATATCAAGGTGAAAATCGTCAATACTGTTTACCAACAGAGTATAGGTATCCCGGGGTACGGACATTCCCCCCAGTGGACATTTCCCCCAGCGGACATTTCCCCCATGGACATTTCCCCCAGTGGGCATTTCCCCCAGTGGACATTTCCCCCACCTTATATTTTCAGGTTATTTTGAGGCTTGAACTTTGATTGATTGAAATTGTGGTTTAAGGGCCGCTTCCCATTCGGATTTCGCGGCCCATCAACTCAATGTTTTATTCGATTCTCGCGGTACATTACGTTGTTTATTGAATATCTTTTCCAGCGCTAAATATATAAATAAATAAATATATAAACAAATAGATAAATAATAAATAACAATGAGTGATTAGTAGGAGATATAAATAGAAGTAAATAAGAATCGCTATATGTACAAGTTCGTAAGTCTCTTTCTGTTTGTTTTTTTTTTTTTTTTTTTTGTTAAGTTATACTGGTAATTGTGAGTTCACTGTAATCGCGTGTATGATTCCTTTGTCTTGGTACCCCATAGTACGCACAAAGCCGTCCAGAAAAAACTGGGAGAACCAGGGCGTCTTCAGGGTTCTTAGAGCCGACTTCCTGACTGACGCCCTCGGGAACAGGGGGGTCCTTCCAGAAATCTGTGCCTGTAACAATTGCTTGGAGTGTGTATTGGGGTACAGAACGGCAGGTCTACGTTCTATATTGCGTGAAAGTCAAAGGATCATATTCTGTGTTGAGGCGTCAGTTGGGTAACATCAAAGGGGTAGCGTGTCCGGAGTGGTCTAGGGTCGAGTATTCTGATTCTGGGTGTTCTTGCTATGCGGCGTTGTCACTTAAGGCGCTGTTAGTATTCTTGTAATCGTCATCCGTCTTCTGTTTTAGGTCATGTCCAATTCGTCTATGGTCTTCGGTGTGCCTGTATCATATGAAATAGGAGGCTTGTAGTCATTCTTGTTTTCTATTGTTTTTCGATGCAATAATTTGATATATCTTCCTCACAACAACAGGCACCCCCCGACCGTCGGCCACATAATATGAATAGCAATATATAACTAAGTGAGTAAATAGATGGACAAATGGATAAATAACTAAACATTTCGATGGATTCAGTACTTGGTGAATACACAAATAAACAGCTCTGTATTATTTCTGAATGCATTATCGTTTGATGACCATAAAGAATTTGTAGGACAATGAGATAGACGGCCCTCAGTATCAAGGTAACTCCGCCATCACCATTTCCTATATTTTATGCCGAATACTGCTCGCTATATGCGATTTGGCCGTGCTAATTTTGTCATGAATTCAATTAGATTTGGCCATCGTTTGTTTTGTAGGACAGTGGAACAGACGGCCCTCAAGTATCAAGGTAACTCCGTTGTTGCCATGCCTATTTTATTTCTAAATGAGTCTGTGACATTTTGGCCGGATATTATGTATGGATAGTTATTATGGCCATAATGTTTTGTATGGCTATGGTGCACACGGCCCTCAGTATCAAGGTAACTCCGATGCAACCATACCATTTGTTTAAGTCAGAAGAATGATTTGGCCTCTATCAAATCGTGTGATAGTACTCGGTGTACTAGTGGTTGATTATGTGGGAGAAAAAAAAAGAAAAAAAAAAGAAAAAAAAAAAAATTGACTGCGCATGCACGGCGGTAGTATTATATACTGGAATAATAACCAGCAGCTTTGATAAAATTTATTAAGGACCTGAATACCTGATTTCTAATGGGGGGCTTAGGGTTTAATATCGCAGGTAATGTTAAGGGAGTGTTGGATTTTTTTAATTCGTTTCTAAGTGCCTCACGTTGTCGGTTTTGGATTGGGCATTCAAGCAGGACATGTTCTATTGTTTCTTCTACATTGTTGCATGCGGTACAGAGTGGTGGGGTGTTTTTCAGAAGCATTGACAGATGTGATTTAAGTCCGGTTTTGCCTAGTCTTAACCTGGTGATAATGCGGTCGTCGCGTTTGCTGTCTAGCTGGAATCCACAACTCCGTCTTTTCCCCTTATCTAGAATACTATGTAGCCATCTACCTCGGCTTTCTTCGTTCCATTCTTTTTCCCATTTACTATCTATTCTAGTTCTAATGATGGAATTCAGTTCTTTGGTTCCTAGTCCTATATGCACGTCAGGTGCAGTTTTGGTGAGGCTATCTTTGGCTGTCCTATCAGCGGCTTCGTTTCCCCTAATGTCCACGTGGGCGGGAATCCAAGCTAATGTTAAAAGTTGATTTTCCGGCGCAACTCCAAGACCTTATTTAAAATAGGAAATAACCTAAAATAAGTCGCAATGTAGAGCTGCAAACACGGGAACTTCTTTATTACACCGAAGTGTGTCTTCTGATGATAAAATATACTAAACTACAAAACTACACAAGAAATCCAGTTGGAAGTACGCACAACTTGGTCCGACAGAAGCTGGTTGTCCGAGTTTCTGGTTTATCATAAACACAAATTGCATATCTTATATAGTCTAACTATAACACAACATGACATATAGTGACGCGACAGCACAGCTTGTGTGACAGTAAAACAGGATATAACAGTTTGGTTGAATACACAATAAACAAATACTCCAAATGAAATGTCAGACACGGAATCTTAAATGAATGAATAGTTTACACAAACACAATCAACGGATTAGAAGAAAAGCGTGAGACATGCCATGTTGGGTTGGCATGTTGTGATTCTAAAATGTTGTGACAAATAGATTGAAGAATGAAATGAGAGTTTCTTGGAAATAAACAGTTAATATGAATATATAACATTTCCCCCTCGCTTCGCCAGTTTCGTCCTCGAAACTAATGTTTTGAACTTGGGATTTTTTTTCATAAATACTAGATGGTGACCATATAATCCAGGTTTAAGATATGCAGGATCTCACTAGCACTATTAAAAAGCTGTACCTATGGATGACGAAGACTATCACGTGGAATGAAGAAAAATGAAATAATAGAAGCGTGGTAGTAAAACGAAAATGTGTGACAGACATAACAACAGATGGGAAACGCATACATAATGAAGCATCTACATGGAAATTAAGATGAATACGCATCAGTTATCGCCAATAGCCTTGGTGTTGAAATTGCATTCGCTCACGATGTTGTAGCATATGATTGATGTGATGTTGTTCAGCACGTCGGCGAATGTCGTCTTGCGAAATGACATTACATAAAGGTTGCTCAGTTTTCACAAATGGGCGTGGTCCAGGAATGTCATTTTCATGGGTGGCTAAATATGCTTTCCCTGCGGCATCTAATTTCTCTTTTGAAATCCATTGCTTGGCTTGGGGTCCCAAACCTTGCCACTGAACTAGAAATTGTTCACAACCATTTTTTATCCTGCGTCGAGTGATTTTCTCTGTTGGTCGGATCGTAGGAATCCCGTAATATTCTTTCTTCCCTTCTGTGTTAGTTCTTTCCTTTATATACCTCTGCCGGATAGGGGTGACGTCTGTTACAGGTGAATGTTCACGAACAAGATGAACAGTTTGATCAGTTTTTGAGACAGATGATATGTTAACAGGTTGAAAAGGTGTCACAGCCTGAGATGATCCATCTCGATATGTGTTGTCGGTTTGTGTCTCTTTATGTTCGATAGTGAACTCTGTTTGAGTTTCTGATGATTGTGTAAGAATTGATGGATTGGTGACTGTACTGACCTGGGTGATATCCTCCGCCGGTGTAGATCTAGCTCTCATCGCTGTGTTGTTCGCCTCGCACATACGATCTTTGAAGGCCAAGAATCGTTGATTGTCACGACGAACAGTCGATGGCGACTTACGTTTCACACAAGCCACACTGGCGTCTTTCGGGAGTACATCCACGTTACCCCACGTAAAAGTCACTTGAATGGCGTCACCATTCTTGTGCTGCAAATTCCAGCTGATCGGTTCAGCAGGCACACCGAGCATGTTCAATATCTGAAAGACGTCCAAGGTTGGGATCGTAGCCATCTTGAATTTCGGGGAGGAAGCTAGCTAGTTGTTGGTAGGCAGTCGCTTGGAGGCTGAGCTTGAGGTAACCGAGATCTTACCACACTTCTGCACCAAGTGTTAGAAGTTGATTTTCCGGCGCAACTCCAAGACCTTATTTAAAATAGGAAATAACCTAAAATAAGTCGCAATGTAGAGCTGCAAACACGGGAACTTCTTTATTACACCGAAGTGTGTCTTCTGATGATAAAATATACTGAACTACAAAACTACACAAGAAATCCAGTTGGAAGTACCGCACAACTTGGTCCGACAGAAGCTGGTTGTCCGAGTTTCTGGTTCATCATAAACACAAATTGCATATCTTATATAGTCTAACTATAACACAGCATGACATATAGTGACGCGACAGCACAGCTTGTGTGACAGTAAAACAGGATATAACAGTTTGGTTGAATACACAATAAACAATTACTCCAAATGAAATGTCAGACACGGAATCTTAAATGAATGAATAGTTTACACAAACACAATCAACGGATTAGAAGAAAAGCGTGAGACATGCCATGTTGGGTTGGCATGTTGTGATTTTAAAATGTTGTGACAAATAGATTGAAGAATGAAATGAGAGTTTCTTGGAAATAAGCAGTTAATATGAATATATAACACTAAGATGGCGTCAATGTCATTGTCTCTTATTTGTGTACATAGAATTTCTATTTCGTGTATGAGGTCAGGTCTGCTGTCGGATTTGGAGTTCTCTATAGATACCAGCCCGCTTAAGGAATCACTAAGAATAACGGTGGAAACCGGTCGGTTCTGGAGAACCCATTCGAGGGCCTTGATTATGGCGACTAATTCAGTGGTGTATACAGACATATTGTCTGGTAGTTTGAAACCTTCGTGAATGTCAAGTTCTGGAATAACGAATGCAGAACCTGTACTGTGACTTGTGTTTTTGGAGCCGTCTGTATATATTTTCAAGCGATTTTTCCAATGTGTGTCAATATATTCGAGGGCAGTGACCCTTATATGCTCTGGGTTGTCCTGTTTGGTGATGTGGCTATGTATATTCGTGTCCACGTGTGGTGTGATTAGTTGCCATGGTGGTCTATTGACCTTGTCAGTGTCAGAGATACGAGAGATTGGAATGTCGTGTTCTTCGAATAATCGTTCTATCGTGTAACCGAGTGGTGCAGAGTCTTTTTCCCATTTTGTTTTTAGGAATTTGTATTCGGTTTTTGGGCCAAAAATTTTGTGGCATGGGTGGCTTTCGCCCTTGGCTATTGTTTTCCCTGCATATTTCATTGACAGCTCTTCTCGTCTTAAATGTAAGGGTTTTTCATTAGTTTCTATTTGTATACTACATAAAGGAGTTCCTTTGAACGCCCCGGTGGCTATTTTTAAGGCCGAATACTGAATGCTGTCTATTCTTTTCAAATGGGTCTTGCATGCTGATTGATACGCGATTGAACCATAGTCTATTTTGGATCTGATGAGTGTTTGATATAATTTGATTAAGCTAAGTTTATTGGCCCCCCAGTTGGTACCCGATACGCACCTCATAAGGTTCAGGTCTTTGTTACACCGAATAATTAATTGGTCAATGTGGTCTTTCCAAGTGAGTTTTCGGTCGAATATCATACCTAGGTATTTGACACTATTCTTAAACTCGATTTTCTGTCCTCCTAGTGATAGCGTGATGTCTGTGTTCTGTTTATTTGAGAATAGCACACCGGTAGTTTTGACAGCTGAAAATTTGAATCCCCATTTATCGGCCCAATCGCTGACTGTATTCAGTACCCTTTGCATTATACTTGTTAATTTTTTTATCGAGCCAGCCGATTTCCACATGGCAGCATCGTCAGCAAAAAGTGATTGTTCAATTTCAGGATGTTTTGTGTCAATTTCGTTGGCCAGGCCATTAATCAGGATGTTAAAAAGGGTGGGGCTTATGACGCTGCCCTGTGGGGTGCCGTTATCTAGCTGGTGGTCCATGGATATGGTGTTACCTATACGAACTTTGAAGTTTCGGTCATGAAGAAAATTTTTTATCCAGTGTTGTATTCTGCCCTTAATTCCCAGGTTGTTTAATTGGGTGATAATCCCGTCCTGCCAAACAAGGTCAAACGCCTTTTCAATATCCAAGAAAATTCCTAATGTATATTGGTGTTTGGCATTACCCTTTTTGATGGAGTGTTGGAGTCTGGCTATGTGGTCTAAAGTACTTCTTTTTTTTCGAAAACCGCTTTGTGTTTTGTTTAACAGGTTGTTGCTTTCCAGGTGATATTCAAGTCTGTTTTTGACCATGGTTTCCATAATTTTGCATAAATTTGACGTGAGTGAGATCGGCCTATATGACTTACTGTCTGATGGGTCTTTACCAGGTTTTGGTATTGGGATAACAATGGATGATTTCCATTTGCTCGGGAGTTGTTTGGTCTTCCAGCTCACATTAATTAGTTTTAGAATTAGTTCCTGAGTGTTGTTTGGTAGGTGTTTTAGGATTGTATACCCTAGTTTGTCTTCGCCGGGTGAACTTTCTTTTTTAGAGTGTAAAGCTTTTCTGTATTCATTGATAGTAAAGTCTCCGTTAAGGTAGTTTTCTATATAATCATTTGTGTCATTTTCCAGGGTCGTTTCTTGTTTGATTTTTCTGAATGAGGCTTGAACTAGTTTTCAAACCATACCATATTTAAAGACAAATTACACAATGGCTTACTGCATGCCACTGATTGAGTAAACTCAAGCAACAGACTGGGTAAAGATAACAATTGATGTTGTGAGGGATTAACCTTGTATTATGGTTCTTAATCAGACTTCAAATAAAAATAAAAGAATAAAAATATAGGTCAAGCAACAGACTGGGTAAAGATAACAATTGATGTTGTGAGGGATTAACCTTGTATTATGGTTCTTAATCAGACTTCAAATAAAAATAAAAGAATAAAAATATAGGTGTGAGGATTACAGAGAATGAATAAAAGATTATTATTTAGAAACAATAGGTTAGGTGTGAGGAGTTCTGAACTTGAGCACCTTTCAAGTTGTGAGGATTATCTCTGCTGAGAGAAGCCATTTGATGAGAACTTTAAAAATATGCTATATAATATATAATATAAACAATTTAGTTTTTGCCAAATTATTTGAAAATTATGTTATATTAGCCTAACCTAAAAATATAGGGTGGGGGAAATGTCCATGGGGGAAATGTCCGCTGGGGGAAATGTCCACTGGGGGAAATGCCCTGGATCCAGGTATCCCAGTGGGTACAAATTGTGCACCACTTTTGGTAGAGCTATATCGGTCTTCGTACGAATACGCCTATATAGTAGAGCAATATGGTGAAAATATTGTGCACTTCGAGGAAAAAGCACGAAACTTGGCATAGTAGTAGCCAGTGATGGCCCGATCAATTTCTGATAAGGACCCACACAATTTTTTTCCAACATGACCGCCAAATTCAAGATGGCCGCCATAATAATGGCCAAATACTGAAATTACCTTGGTTCATTGTTCGATTTGTGTCAGAAACCTAAAACTTGGCATGATGCTAGCTATTGGTATCTCCGTCATTTTCCATTTAATGTTTCGGGGTGTTGACTACGACTTGAGGGATGTCCACGTCATCTGTGATGTCAGTGACATCAAACTGTGGATGTCTTTCGGATTGATGGGGCCCAACTGACTGTGGAGTCTAAAGACTCGACCGCAATGCTGGCATTCATGGCTGGGTGCTCTTTGGACCGAACGTTGATGTCACCGTAAATTATCCTTACGACTAAATGACTTCCTGCAGATCGAACATGTATACTCGCCAACAGGATCTTGAAAAGTAGACTCAAGGATGGAGTCAAACGCCACGTCTTCCTCAACCCTCAAGCGTGCATGTCCATGGATTACACTTTGGTGAGATCTGAACTGAATTTGTAGTCTGAAGTGGTGTCCACAGTCCCCACATTTGATGCCTGGATTTCTCATGGAGAAACTGTTCATGGCACTGTAAACTATCCAGGCGATTAAATGTATCCCCGCAGGTCTCGCATGTGTACTGGGCAGTAGCATCGTGGATGGTAGACGCATGGCGTTGTAAGTCGTGCAAGCCTGTAAAGGACTTGGAGCAAGTGGTACACGAGAACATCGTGGCGTAAGTGGTTAAACGGATGACTGCTGAAAGAGTCAGAACGTTTGCTTTGATAGTGCGCTAGCTGGCGATCTATTTTTAGCACTACCGGTTTCGACGAAAATTTCGGTATACCGCAACTTTCATAAACCTTCCCTACAAACAACTCCCCTACGTTGTTCTCGCCATCAATCGCCGTCCTGCCTGTCCACACTTGAATCATGTATGTGTGTGTGTGCGTGTGGGTGTGTGTGCGTGTGTGTACACATATAAACCGTAAGGTGAGGACCAAAGCTTGAATTCTTACTATGTTTCCGAGGACCGACGTTGCTCCAAGATCCAGAAAGTGGTCCTTGAACTTTTTTTTCATATTAAAATCCGTTTCTTTTGGCAGCCATCTTGAATACGACTGTCATTTTACCGCTTGGCTTCAGCACAATACATTAAATGCACAATACAGACATAATCCTTTACGGATTATATGATGATTTACCACTAATTTGACCATTATCATGGCCGCCATTTTGAATTTCGCGGCCACCTTGTAAAATAATTTTACAGATCTTTCTTGAAAACGGACTAGAGGATTAATAAAAAGCATCGCTGCAAGTTTCATGACCTCGACTAAAACAATAAACAGTATTATTATCATATTGCTGTATTTGACAATTATATTGGCGGCCATCTTGAATTTGGCGGCCATATTGGAAAAAAAATGAGTGGGTCCTTATCAGAAAATGGTCAGGACATCTTGGCTACTATCATGCCAAGTTTCATGCTTTTACCTCGAAGTGCACAATTCGGCTAGTTTTGTGCACGATATTGCTCCACTAATATGCAGAAATTGTCAAAAGATAACCAGTCGAAAGCCCGTTTCTTCTCATTCTATCAAGACGATCTTCTAGCACTGGATAATGAGCGACGTTGTGACGGATATATACCCCCTCCACTGTATTTGAAGGAAACTACTCTTAGCCCAGATGAAAGATGATCATATCTGGTCATTTACAAGAATGATCAGGGCTTTCTCTCACGTCAATTTTTGGATAGTTTAACTAACCATTTCCGGATAGCAATATTGCAGGCCTTGCATACGACGTATGCAAATCTCGTCTGCTAGGATTTGCTTGGTAATGTGCAGACGACGATTTTAATCAACGCTGGAGAATATTATTGCAGAAACTTATCAAACAGGGCTATACTACCAATCGCCTCGCTTTAAAGTTTCTCAAATTCTGTGGTGAATATCATACACAGACGGCAAATACGATCGTGGTGTGCAATGACCTCTGGCGCTAAGGTTTCGCAACTTGTGTCTAATTCCGCTTAACCCGGAGATAGGAGCCGTTTGAATATTATGTGGTTTACATGATATCCATAGTGTTCAAATTTCAATTATTGATGAGCAAATTCTTTGGATGGCTGAATATTGAATGTAGGATTGGACGTTTAATTCTCAGGCTTCTACAGAAGATATCTTAACTTATGATAAACCTTCTTTTTGAAAGTTCACTGGTGCGTTATTGGTGCATAGACCTGAATAAGTCTATTCATTTTGGGGGTCAACAGGACAACTAGCAAGGTCACAGTACACAAAAACATTACTTTGAGGTATGCTTTATTGATCTTCAGTTCAAAGAAGAGGTCAAATTGGGAGAAGGTCAACTTCATGATGGCTGTAAAATATAGCATATATTTAATACTTCTAGTACATGTAAATGGTACAAGCAGTCCAGGGGGAACAACCCTTGGTGGTTTTTAACCGACGGAACGTTGTTACTGTATCATATTTAGTATCGAGTTGCATATTAGAGTACTAGGCGGGAGTAGAACACCCAGTGACAGAAGGGATATATATTTGCATATATATAATCTTCATAGACAGATATAAGTTCATTAAGAGTTACCAGTATCATAAATGAATCAAATCTGTTGAAGATTTAGATATACATGTATTAATATTGAATATGGGTGGTTTGGGTTATAATGTAGTGCCAAAGATATCAGAACTCTTCTGTGTAGGGAGATACAATGTAACTTTAGCATGTTTAATTGATGCAGATGCCAGTCAAGATTCCAAATATAAGATCTACTTTACTCTGTGACAGAAAATGTAATGGATTTGGACCGTGTGCTTTTCTCTTCATTAATAAACTTACAATGTATCTGGTGTATATTACTGTCATTTAAGAAAGTTTTGACATTATGTACTAAATTAAAATTAGCAGTCTGGCCCTATCATCAGTCACGTGATAAAGCTATTTGAAACATCGAATTGGAGAATTCCATTGTTTCGATATCTCATTTTCTTTCACATTAAAATTCAAGAACAGGACCAACGCAAGTTGATAATACATGTACAAGAAGTAGTCCGATAATGAATTTTGTACACATATCAAGGGCTGAAGTACCACAAATTCCTTCCTCCAAATCCCACATGACAATTATGAAGAAATAATTTTAGTACATGTAGACCATTGAATCGGCCTTTTGCACATTATTTAGAGAAGAGCCTGTCTGTGCATTGCCCTGTGACCATGGTGACTTAGCTGATCAGCTACTGGTTCGTATAAGTAAACTTTGCACTATCTTTTAACTCAGGACAATATTTTGAACTACTGCATTATATATATAATATTGGAAAACCTGGATTAGTATTAGTAGATTAATATTATTATTGTACAGACATAGTCAAAGTTCTGCTTAATATTGAAAACATCTCATTTATCTAGATACTCTCAGCTGCTTGATCCTTGGACAACAAATTTGCCCTGATAGCATGCAGCGGCAGGTGCACTGACCTGCGACTCACTGCAGAATTTCCTGTCTTCCCTATGTCTACAGCATGAGACAGATTTTCAACTATTGATAACTGGTGTAAATATGGTAATTATCCTACTATTCTAATAAAGGACCAGTATGCTTACAAAAATGTTAATTTTGGCAACTGCAGGTCGAAAATATTCCAGTTATGACATGTATGATTGATTAAAAATATTCTCAAGAGAAAAATAAAAAAAGAAAAGTAAGCATTTATGCCAAAAGTCAACTGTCAAAGCATCTGCCACTGCTATTGGGGCAAATCTTTTGTCCAAGGATTAACTTCAATTATATCGAGAATGAGGCATTGTATTTACATTTGTATGTACATTGGATGGATACATGTACATGGTGCATGATAGGACAACAATAATACAAGGAGTACAGGCCTATACATAATGCATTATGTAACAAGAAATCTTGAAATCAACCTCAGTATTAATATACACTTATTACAAATATATAATACAATAAATAACATACTTCACAGCCTTGATATAGCAACTTTGTTATAAAAAAAAAAAAAAAAAAATTAAAGTAAAACAAAATGTGCAATAAATTAGGTGTCCTACATGTATAAACCAAATATATGGAAGAAATACATTCTGTCCCCTGTGTGATAATTCTTTTTTGGAACAAACCTCGCTCGCAAGAGAGTTAGTTCACTGATGAAATGAGGTTCACAGTATTGTATCATATAATGAAGCTACATGTAGAGGAAAGTCCCCAAAGGGCATATAAGGATCCAAGGATATGGCTGTGTTCATGACATACACTAATTGGACAGATCTTCGCTGTTCTGTTGAGCCTCGTCTAATTATTTTCGTAATCATCTGAAAAGTCTGCAGGGGTCAACTACAACTTCAATGGCATAGCTGAAAGTGAATGGCCACCTGTCTTCAGGTCACTATCAACTTGCCATGAACTTGTCAGTTACCAATTCAAATTACCGATCATCTGTAAACTATCCTTACCTCCAGCCCTGGAAGCTTCCCCCTGAACACTGAAGGAGGCAGCGACCAGTCATAGTTTAAATTAGACAGATTCAGTTTGTTAATCATTCAGATATCTCACTCTCAGTCAGAGGTCGGTGGATATGATTAAATTAAACCAAAACTCAGAACTGACAGCCCTGGCCTTTTCTCCAATTCAGTTTTGATCAGTTTGACTGAACTCCATTCAAGAGAAATGATAGAGGGTGCCAAAGTGTACAACATATAACATACAATATGGGGACTTTGACAGAATATGACATGTACTGTTATACGTCAATATATTCAGTTTTTTTTTCTCACTGAATTGAGTTTTGTCCAATCAACATTCAGTTTTTATAGAATTTTACCCCCTTAGTGTGTAATATTCTAATGCTTTAACATTAGCATTTACTGTGATTCTTGGCTATTATGGGGGCATAGTTGGGTCAGTCATGTCAGTTGGGAGGATGGACACTGCACTGGAGAGTTATCACTAAATGTGAACCACCTGTACATATGCAGAGTGAAATGTCCTACTCTGTTAGAGTTTGTGTCCATCTTCCACATAATTTGACAGGTCTTTTAGTATGAGGGGATATTTCCCCATAACTGATCTCCTCATAAACTGAGTTGGATGAATGTTCTTCCTGACGCCATCAACCAATCACATTCACCCGATTCTTTTTCAAAAGCAACCAATCAGCACTCATGTATGTGAAAAATATCCCGTAACCATGAAAACAATTGATGGAGATATATCACTGTATTTCATTTTCCCATCTATCAACACATCGTCACCATCAATAATTCATGTCATCATGATAGGCTGTACCACATTTTCCCAGAGGAACAACATGGACTGATATCTGAATAATATAGTTCTTCCAGGAACATTACAGGTCAAACTTTCAGTGCCCCCAAAAATGTCACTGACAGGTTAATTGTTGGAGAGTAAATCCCGGTCCAAACATTCAATGACGTGGATCTGTAATGTGTCGAGGTCAGGACATTGTATACCACACTTAGGACAGCTGGGGACCGAGTACGGCTCATCAGGCTGGCTTATATCACTGCTCCTCGAACCCTGAACAAGAAACATATGATATTGGAATAATAATAAGCGGGGCTGTACAATAAACTGAATTACCCAGTTCAATTTGTAGCTATTTTTTTTCAATTTAATTATAGTCTTATAATTGTTCTTTTGTTTTGAATCTGATCAAGTGATTAAGATGTGAATGATGAATGCCTGAAATGATGCCAGGCTAGATGACAATGGTGTGCTGCATCATAAGTGGTTACAACATCTGACGGGCACTCTGAAGGAAAGTCCAGGCTCGATACTCGAGGACAAAACAGGGCAGAATGTTGCTGTGGATTATTCTGCTTATCTCAGGCAGACTAATACAAATTTCAGCTATGCTTCCAGTCAATAATATATCAGAACTCAGATTAGTAGACCTGCAATATCGATAATATAGGCAAAACAATAAAAAAACTATTTTTTTGTCTATCCTTTGGATTCAAGAAGTTTTATCATTGTCATTCCATTAAGATATTTTCATTCTAACTGACACCACCCAATAAGGCCATAAAAAGTTAATTAAATTTCTTTAAAAAAAAAGAATGGGCAAGCAGTTCATGGAAACAAAATTCCCTGATTTTTCCCTGATTAATTTCCCAAATTCCCGGAGAAATATTTCCTCCATGATTGGGTTGTATAGTATAATTCAAAGTCACATTGCATGCAGTTATGAAAGAATTAGTCCAAGCTATGCTAGATAAGCCCTTAATGAGGTGTTTAGAAGGAAAATGTGCATCCCTGGTGTGCACTAAAAAGCCAACATGGCCAGCCACATTCGACTCCTCTCTTGCTACTCAATTTCCCTGAGTTTTCCATAATGTTGGGTATTTTTCTCAAATTCCCTGAGTTTTCCCTGACTGGAAAACTGGAAAATCATTTTCCCTGATTTCCCTGATTTCCCCGAGTGGCTGGGAACCCTGAGCTTTTTATTTTATTTTTTTTTAATTCTGTTTTTGCTTTTGTTTTTTCATATTTGTCGAAGATACTGCTCCGCAAAAAAAAAACAAAAAACAAAAAAACAAATCCAATAAAACTACACTTTGAGATATGCAGTTTTATGTGATAGATCCACACAACAGACAGGTAGAAAATAGGAGCTACAAGCTAAAAAAAACTTTTCAAAGCGTTATTTCAGACAGATGATTTATTTTTTAGCTAAATATGTCCATAAAATGGGTTGGGCAGAGATAAAACATTGATGCGGCAGTACTTAAGAAACATTTAATTAACCTTATGGCCAAACTTATCAGATACTGAACTCACCGGTTGTCCATGTGTGGGATCTGAAGCTCCCCATTCCCCCGCCGCCCCAGTAACGGGGCCTGGGTATGGGTAACCTCGCTGACCTTGACCTTGAGACAAAACTTGGGGTTGAGTGGAGGCCGCTGTTGGGACCATTCTGTAATTGTGCTGGCTGTCTGTGGGATGACGTGGGGGCACGACAGCATAGGGGTTTATAGAAGCATGCCGATGTTGCATCTCAACAATTTGGTTTCGGGAGTATGACTCGAGTTCATCTAATAGCTGTTGGTTTTGAATCTGCAGATTGTTCATATCTTGGAGAATCCCGTCCTTTTCCTCATGCTGTTTTTCTCGAGCCTTTCTCTCGGCATCAAAATCAGCTTTATACACATCGGCCTACAATTGGATGATATTAACTTATAATATGTGAAATTCAAATTTCGTACAACCAATTAAATACATCGAGTACGTAATCTGATGTAAAATGTAACCTAGCTGACATGATCTAACACTAATAATTCTGTCCTGTCAGGAAAGTATTATTATTATCAAGTAGACAAATTACAAGGAAGATACTGCAATGTAAATTGTAACCTGGCTGATAAGATCTAGCTAACACTACGTACAATGTCAAAAGGGGAGATAATTATTACCATGTAGAGAAATTATAAGGGAGATACCCTGATGTAAATTGTCGACCTCCAAACAGGGTCTTCATCAAGCCAGGTAGCCTTTGACGGCTGTTAAAAGTGTGAGATTATTCAAATTTCTTTGTATCGTAACAACTTGAATTAACCAGAATTAAATCAAATTTCTTATCTTATTTTTGACTATTTATCAGCAATTGAATTCCAAAACTTATTATATAAAACTTATGTTGAAAGTATGTGAAATAAAAGAAATATTGAATATTTTGTTGCTCGCCACAGCGTGCACTGAGCGCCACCATTGTACCACTGTTTGACGTCTTAAAGTGAAAGTGAGTGTATACTCGTCTGAAAACGTCACAACATCACAGAGATTTAAGGTTGATCGTGTTGGTCATGCCGATAATTCGCACGCGAAGGAACCCAGAAAATCCACTGACGTTCCAGTTAATTTTAGTAGTTCAAGTGTAATCATGAAAATGTTTAAGAATTTAGAAGCATCGTTGTTCAACTCAAATCACTGACAGGACACTCTTTAGTTTATTGCTCAGCTTCAAATTTTGACCAAATTGAATCGAGCAAGTCTCAGTTGAGAAAATTGCAGAAGAAATTCTTCAGTGGCGGATATAACCTAAACCACTTTCCTTTTAGGAATTACCCGTGGGATTTTCTGCGACAGTTTTGACTCGAATTAAAACTCGAACACAGAGTAAATCAAATGTCCATAGTTGGAACGTTCCTGGATCAAGCGTTAGCCGTGACATTGTCCTGAATATTGATGTCATCAGTCACATCATCCTACAGGCAACATGGCAGTGCCCACATCGACTTCACAAAATGTAATAAAAATAATAATTTATCACCCTCAACGACTGTAAAATAGTTAGTTATATTTCTTTAACAGTCTAACCTTTATATTAATAGGAACCTATATAAAATAAAGTAAGAACTCATTTTATCAACTATACAGTGCAATTGGGGATATGACAGACAAAAGAAAACAATCAGTGAATAATTAGATAACTGTTCAACTCTTTATGACAACAGCACTATATCAAAGCGAATGGCCACTTGTTTGAAAAAAATCAGCAAATGCTCATGCACATTCAAATCAGAAAAATTAGATAACTTAGTATTTAGTATGCTGATAAGGACTGCTTGGCTGGTAATATTCAGGTTTTGTGAAATGATATTTTGGTACAGGGCTATATCTAAAGTGAATGAAGGCAGGGTCGATCGACAAGGCATAAGGGAAGATAACTCTATTTGAAGGTTGGTAAATTGTAACCTGGCCGATATGATCTAACTTCAAAAATTCTTTCACATCAGGGGAGATAATTATTGCAAAGTCGAGAAATTACAGAGAGAAAACTCTGCAGTTTGACCCTTGGACAACAGCATTTTGCTACAAATTTTATTCAGGTGAACTTTATATTGGCTGTATATGGATACTGTATAGGAGGATAATAGGTGAGCAATTAATGCACTGCTCTCCTCTAATTCAAATAGGAAACAAGTAGATAAGCGAGATGCAGAGCTCACCTCTCATGGCATGGCTATCTCGATGAGATTGACATGAGTAGCTACAACTTAATGTTCTTTTCAATGGAATAATGTGGAGAAGATGGCATATTCTCTCTTCCTTCAAAAACTTTGAATCCGTACCTGAGCCCTTAATACTGGTATTTTCTCCACTTCCTGTCTTATCTTATATAGTTCCTTCTTCAGATCAAATATCTGTGTGTCTCTGTAGGCTATAGCCTCCTCTGCCCCGATCACCTGTGCTGTTAGCCGGTCCACTTCTGCTTTATGTTTGCTTGCGAGCACTGTGTTACCGGACTTCTCCTGATTCAAAATACATATATTGCCAGTTTGATATTTTAAATGATCTTAAATTCGTAACTACTGATCTTGAAACAGGGAATAATATTAAGAAATATGGCCACAAGTGACAATAAACCTGTTCCAGGTATCATTGATGAGTACTGGCGAGATACTGCCCATCATATCTTCAGTGAAGATTTGAAGTGGATTGAATAAATATTTTCCAAGTTATTTTGCTAATGAGAGTTTGTGACACAGACAGGTGGACAGACATAACAGATGGATACATGGACAATACGCAATGCCTTATTCCCCAACCGGGGTCTTGTTAAGAAATTTCATGAAAGCAGGGAGGTGGAACAAAATGTTTGTGTTTAAGCTCCGACAGCATCACAAATGTGAAATACGAACCTGTGACAAACGGTACTGATCAAACGTTTCTAACAAGTCTTTGTAGTCCGTTACAAGTTGGTTGAAGGAGCCTCGAAGATCTGCCAGCTGCTTTCTGTTCATATTAAGACATCATTAATTTGATACAGTGATAAACTTCAAAAAGAAACAGAAAATGAAACATCCTTGAGATCTAGCATGAACAAACGTTAGAATATTTTACAATGTTGGATGGCCAGTGTTGCACTCTGGGTACAGGTCCATCAAGAGAAGAGAGCTCTAAACCAGAGACCAGCATACAAATCATGAAAGAGATAATTAAATAACATGTATGTAAACCAGCTGAAGGTATTCATAGTGTTGTAATGCCACAATTCCTTATTTGTTCAACCTGATGTGGTAATCTTATAGCCATGCTATCTATCGGTTAGGAAATTGGTAAACTGTGTTAAACATGTAAGTCACTGAAACCTTGATAATATTGCTGTCATGCTTGAGGGACCTTACCCATACTTCACAAAATCGTCTTCACCACAACCATGACTGCCACATGGAAAAGTGGGAGGGGGTAATTATGCATGTATGTATATGCCAGAACTTGTAGCTGTAACACACTAGCCAAATCTATATAACAAGCACCACATCTAACAGTTTTGAAGTTACATGTACCTGGTACGTTGGTGTTCCATTCTCTCTGCTGCCAGAGCCTCTTCTTGGTTCATCAGTGCTATTCTCATCGAGTCAATCAGTGCGTCATCCTGAGATCTCTGTCTCTCAAGTTTACCATTCAAAGTAGCATTTTGCGACTCCATGTCTTTTATGCTGGTAAAGATAGTCGTAGTTAAGATAAATTTATATCACCATGAAAATACATTTTTCTGCCAGTTCCAGAAAACCTCTACCCTGCAAAAGCAGTGGATAATAAGCTTTGTGCGTTCCGCCAGTATCCACTGCCACAATTTTATTGGCTGCGTTGTGTTTATAACATAATTACAGTTCACCTGGTGGGACTGTTTGCAGCATATGGACTGAATGAATTAACATTGTGAATGTGGGGCATAAGGACCGGATAGTTGTAGTCAGCCAGATACACATCTTCCAGATAGCTTGTCTAAAGATTGCTATACTAGAACAAGCATGATAAAACTATGTGACATGGAGTGGAAATCATTAAAAACTCTACATGAGCACACTCATTACAGGCACATAGGTATCACTAAGTGTGCAGAGTATAGATGATATATAGCAAATAATGTGACCATTCAATCAGTCCATCAAATTCAATCACCACCAATTTTGTGGACAAAATTTTAATAAATTTAAATCACCCTCTAAAATCAATAAAATAAGGAAGAAATAAGGAATTATCTGTATGATTCTGGACCACTTAGTTGACTTCCTGTAATAGATATGATCACCCCCTAATTTTATGGTGAGTAATTTCACATCCTGTGATTGAATTATTAGAGGACTAGAGGTCTGTTTATAAATACCGTTTGTTTTTACTGTCTATAGCATCGGATGCTGCCCTCAGCTTTGTTTGCGATTCATGGACCTCATTTATGAGCGTCATAACTTGGTACTTCAAGCTGTGAATGTCTTCATACGATATACACTGAAAGAAAAGCCGAAACAGTTACATGTACATTCACATTTGTTTCATGCTTACAAATTCAGAAATGTCTTCCTTTTTTTAGTGCATATAGTTATACATTTTAAGTGTCCCAAAATAAAACTTTAAAATCCATGATAAGACCATTTCCCATCTCAGGTGTTGAAGTGCAATGGATTACCCTTTATGGACATGAAAAAGTGATTTATTGATATCAAATCATTCCTGCATTGATTCTTCTGAAATAAAATGTACATAAAATGTCAGAACTCAGGTACACTGCAGTTATAAGTCCTGTATTGGCAGCAAAGCCATAGCCCCTCTTCCCTACATTCACGACAGTGAGAGTTCCAAATGATGAAAGGATTGACAGCCCATGTTGAATTGAACACTGATTACTAACATTGTTCAACATAACTCTACCACAATGACGATTTATCACATGACCACCCAGTCAATAGCTATCATAGCAACCTGCCTGTTTAATGATTACCTTGGTAACACATGACTACCAACAAAACAGTTGTTATGGTAACCAAGGTTTAATCCTGACCTGGCTTTCTTTGTCCTGATCTTGTACTTCCTCTGATTGACGACCCAGTTTGTCTGTGGTGGCTCGGATATCTGCAATGACCTTGGCCTGACCTGCAGTGACTTCCTCAGCTGAACTCTCGATCCTGGTCGTAGTCTGTAGGAACACCTGCTCTTTCACCTGAAGGTCTGATTGTAACTTCTGCAGCTGAAATTATCAATAATTAACATAGGTTTAGCAGTACTGTATTACACAGGTAGTCTTTACACTGCCCAAACAATTGCCAGGCTCACTGTGTTTTCCTTGCTCTACATTCTATCATAGAGCTAGAAATACCAATGATCTATGGCAGAGTGACCCTTTCACACTTTCCGAGTGACTGAGTGAATATGATTTAATGTCATTTTCAACATATTTCAGTCATATAACAACACTTGGATCCTATTCCCTTTCACACCCAGGAACCTCATGGGTAGTGATCTATTCCTTTTTACACTCAAGACCCACAGTGACTTGGGTAGCAGGGGGTGTCTTCGTCGATGTTGTTGTTGTTGTGATTATTTTTTTCAAGAATATAATTATTTCCCACCTTTTCATACACCACAATGACTGGATGTCATAAAAATGATTTCTATACGACCTACATCGATCTACATACCCCTCCTCTGCTAGATCTCTCATCTAAATATCAAGTGAAGCAACTCCAATGTTAAAGCCGTATACTGACTTTCGCCACGAATGATGTAGGTCGTATACAAGGCATTTTTATGACATCCACTGTCACTGTGGTGTATGAAAAGGTGGGAAATAATTATATTCTTGAAAAAAAATAATTAAATAATCACAACAACATCAACGAAGACACCCCCTGCTACCCAAGTCACTGTGCTGAGACCTCACAGGTGGGGTCCTATTCCTTTTCACACCCAGTTAGTTACCTCTTACGACAAGCAGTCTAAGGAGCTGGGGCCTATTCTTACCATGACCTGGGGTGTGCAATATGACACCTCAAATCAACCTCGGGAACCCACGGGGGTCAGACTTCCTGAACCATCTTTCTCAAAACAAGAAGCATTGTCTCTAGCAAACTTACGTTAAATGACAATGTCATGTATGTGGGCCTGCAGAAGCCTGTTTATGTCATTAGAAATCAACATTTAATAAGAAAGAATAAACCGAAAGGAACTACTGAGTGAGTGAGTCAACCCTATGAACAAACGGAAAAGGAGTTCCAGTCCGTCAGGTTCCTAGCTGATATCTCCAGATCAGTTATCTTCAAAATCTGGCCTATACATGTACATGTTGCTGGAAGCTATGTATACATTTCAAGTAGAGAAGACTTTGTAATGTTCATCAGTGAACAACAAACCTGCTGGTTTTTCTCTGCCAAACTGGCTCTAAGTGTAGCTGTGGTCTCCCGCTCTGTCTGCAGTTGTGATAATATATCTGCCATGGTAGTACTCTGGAATGCTAAGCTCTGACTCTCATCTGGTTCGTCCCTGGTCTGACCTTGTCCGACCATCGAGTCCGTTGTCTGGCTCGATGATGTGCATGTTATACCTACCATTGCAGCAGGGTTATTTAATGGAGGTACATACACATAGCTCATGTCACCGGATGCTGTGTGATCAGGATCAGATTTTTTTTGAGCGAGTTCACTCTGTAACTTCTGCATCTCCAGAACCAGGGCGTCGTTTCTCTCACGAATATTGCATACATCTTTCAGTGTCTGCTGCATTTCGGATGAGAGTCTCGCGTTCTCCTGTCCTAATCCCTGACACTCCTGTTCTCTCTCGGATTTCAAGGCCTGCGTGCTCTCCAGGTCAGTCAATAGCTGATCAGCTGTTGATTTGAATTGGCGAACGTCCTTCATGAGGCGGGTGTTTTCTTCCTGTAGTGTTTTGTTTTCTTGTATTGTTGATTCCAGCCTCTCATTTTCAAGCAATTTCCCTGTTTCTACATCCTCCGGCACATCGGCCTTAGACACGAGAATCTGTAATTAAAATAGTTCACTCTCTGAAAGTCAGATAGCTTGCAAGTAATTTTCTAATTAGTCATGGTATAGTGTGAATAGACATACAATGATCTTATATACCTTCTCTATTTTCTTCAATGAGGAGAGAAAACATAGCAAGATATAATATCATCAGACTTCATGGGCATAAAAAAATTTGAACATGCATCTTTGATATCAAGTGTGACTGCATTCTAAAACATCCATCCACTATTCTTGACATTAATGACCAGTGTAAGTTAGAGATTTAAACTGTGGCATCTGTCAGAACTTTGAAGCAATTTACTGACTTCAACCTTTGAAGCAAGTTATTCCCCTAATATTCCAGATAATGTCAAAGACATTCAGCTAAAGGCGACATACAGATCTTTCTGATGTAGTGAACTTGACTTGAGCAAATAAAATTCTATGATTTGTTAGGTGATGGAAGAGTGGCAGCATGTACATCTTGGTAAGTGTAGTCACGGAAATGCAATCCCAGTCTTGGACTTGTGACAATGTAGCCAACTGATAGGGACAATAGAACACATTTCAAAATGTTTAAGAAGGCTCAGCAATCTGGAGATATTGAACTGGGAATCAATAGGCTTCCCGTTTGGTATGAATATGATGATTTGATATGAATGCTATCTTGGATGCTGGGAGAAGAATGAGGTCATTCATAATAATTTTTGCATTTCAGCTAACGAGATTCATCAAAAGGTGGGTACTGGTCTATAGAGAATTGTTTTTTTATATTGTTTTTTTCAGCATATATCATATGCAATATTGAGCTTTCAAAAGGAAGATTTAAATTCTTTGTTTTTGTACTAGATTTAGTCATGTATAGTATTTATTTGCATCTTCTGTGTTATGCGTTTATAAAACAACTCAGAAAAAATGTTAAGCACTGGAAAGAGCTGAAGAGCTATAGACATGATAGAACAAGTCGATGGAGAAATTCTGAGCAAAAAAAAAACTAAATAAAGCAGGAAAGATCCGAAATTGACCAATAGGAAGGTTGCGAAAAGCATCATAAGGCGGGCCATGTTGGCGTAATACACAGGCTGTGTCTTATATTTGGCCCTTGCCAATCTGAATAAATGAGGCCCAAACAAAATACACCCACTGTGGTTAACCCCCAACATGCATGGCCTCCGACACGTTTGACAATGTCCTATCCAGACTCAAACTGCAGTCATAATAAGAATAGCAATATTTTCAACTATTTCCTTCTTATGGGTTGCACTGACCTCGACCTTTTTACCTTAAAATGAATAGGGTTCATGTTCATACCATGGGTAAGGTACATGTATAATGTACATGTGTATTTGATATTTGGTATCAATCCATGATCGCCTGGAACATACATATGTCGTGTGGACAACAAAAACGTAACAGATAGACCGACAGACACATGGGCAGACAGGATTGCTATTGTTAGTTGGTAACATATGACCACATTTCATGATGAGTGACAGTGTATAAAAACTATGCAAATAACCTGCAGGAATATATATGTATTTCAAATCCAGATTCTTATCTGAGAGCAGATTAGCTATTCAACACAAAATCATTAACTCTTTCCAAACATGTCAAGATCTTACCATTTCTGCCTTCTCAGCCGTTTCTCTTGCCAGTTTATCTTTGAGAGTGTCCACCTCCTTCTGTAGGTCAGTGACAACTGTGTCCCCCAGCGTTCTGTGATCGGACAGTGCTTTGTTACTCATTTCTAGGTCTTTAATCTTCGCTTGCAGAGCTTCACACTGTAATCAGGTTTACATACATCATAGAACATTTATTCCAATCATGCCAATTGGAAGGCGTGAGTGAGTAGGATTTAATGTCGTTTTCAACATTTTTTTAGTCATATCACGATGGTGCCTACATGTGCCAGAACACAAGTGTCCACAGTTCCTATTATCCTGGACACGATCAGCCCAGCCAGTACAGCCCTCGGTCACCCATCCGAGTATTTACCGAGCTCAACGTTGCTTAACTTCAGCGATCTGACAAGAACTGGTGTGCCCAACATGATACGCCGAAGTCAAGTTAATGCTTGAGTAATGTAACTAGACAGTCACCAAACATGCCAAACTGGTGTGTTTGCTAAAGTGTAGCTTGTTGAAACTTTCCTTTAGCTTCTTTTAATGGCAGAGTACTGGATTCATGAGTGAGAATTTGATGACTGTTCATCCCCTTTGGCCTTCCCCCGACAATCTGTCAGACAATTTCTGATGATCAAGGAAAGTATTAAGTTATACTAAGCTCCCATAAATGTATATTATCTATATCTGTGGATTCTGTATAGTTTTGTCAAACAGTTTCCATATTATTGGTGAACACAAATTAACCTGCGACTGAATTAAGTTGGAATTCACAACCTACATATATGACATAGATGTACCATGTGTACTGTACCTCATTATTCTGTTGTAATGTCTGTACTTCCACTTTCAGTTTCTCATTCTCAGCTCTAAGATTGAGAACCAGTGTTTTAGTCTGTTCAAACTTCTCTTTGTTGTACTTGTTAGCCTCACTCACTTTCTCTTTGTAATCAGTCAATGTCAGGAACTGTTTCTTCATCACCTCATTGTTCTCCCGTAAAAAATCTGAGAAATGAAAGGTTGAAAAACATCATGAGACTAGTCACTTTTAGATGTAGGTTATCAAGGTTTTGGAGAACATGGTCAAAATGTTAGGCTATGATAATTTGAATCTTTGTTTCTTGTACACTGTCCGCTTAGCTTGGTCTGTATCAAATTTGATCACTCAATATTACAACACAAATAGTTAAGACATACTTAAAATATTTCTAAGAATCTGCATTATAATATATAGCAGGTTTTGGACAATATATAATGGGATTTAAATAAATTAATACACATTGTATTCTAAACTTGGTTAAAATTAGTAGAAAATTGATCATTCAATACTACCATTAGCGACAATATAATACATGTACATGTAGGTTGATGTTTGGTTCAGTTGAGATTAGAAATGCATTGGAACCAGCAAGTAATTCTGTATTGAAAATGTCATCTGTGTTGTTCACCGCTTACCTGCTTTGGTTTTGGAGAACAACAGGGAACAGAAACAAGGAATCAATTTAGCATGGCCTTTAGTGTGTTAGATGTTTCTAAGTACCAGTATTTATTGAGTATCATTTAGTACATGTATATCAACTCAACAAAAGCAGTTCAAATAATTGAAATAATATTTGATCAGATTTTGTTCAAGTTGGTAGTGAAGGACTCTTTTTCATGTATCCATAATGGAGATCCTTCAGCTTGTAATTGTCCGTAGTCTTTAATAAATATGTTTTTTTGACAGAGGTTCGAAATCGAAATAAAATACGAAGCTGCGCATCTGAAAACCCCTCGGCTCTGGGCGCCAGCCATTCATAATGTATTCAATTTAAAACAAGACTTCAGGAACACCAAGCAGTCAAGTAACAAATATACAGATTATGAAAAATTTTGCCATTAGAAATGGCCTCAAAACGTTTCCGTCCAATCAGAGAAACCGGTATTCATTACATAAGTCTGTTGATGCATCGACGATGTATACCAAATTTTACATCGAACATTTGAAAATTATCTGAGATAGAGATCCCTAATGATTTCGCATAAATTAAAGATGGCCGCCCATCCTTCCCACCACTCAGAGAAACTGATGTGGTTATTCATTACAAGTCTCTTGATACATAGATTCTGTATACCAAGTTTCATATAGAACACTGAAATGGTATCAAAGATAAACATCATTAAAGATTTTGCATAAATTAAAGATGGCCACCAAGGTTTCCGCCCAAGCAGAAAAACCAGAACTGTCTAATCGATGCATACCAAATTTTACATTGAGCACTTGAACCGTATCAGAGATATAGATCATTAATGATTTCGCATAAATTAAAGATGGCCGCCCATCCTTCCCGCCACTCAGAGGAACCGATGTGGTTATTCATTGCAAGTCTCTTGATACATCGATGCTGGATACCAAGTTTCATATAGACACTGAAATGGTATCAAAGATATATATCATTGAAGATTTTGCATAAATTAAAGATGGCCGCCAAGGTTCCGCCCAATCAGAAACGCCATTTATCGTAAGTCTATTGATGCTTCGATGATATATACCAAATTTTACATCGAGCACTCGAACAGTATCGGAGATAGAGATCATTAATGATTTTGCATAAATTAATGATGGCCGCCCGTCCTTCCCGCCACTCAGAGGAACTGATGTGGCTATACATTGCAGATCTCTTGATACATCGATGCTGTATACCAGGTTTCATATAAAACACTTGAATAGTATCAGAGATATATATCATTGAAGATTTTGCATAAATTAAAGATGGCCGCCAAGGTTTTCACCGAATCAGGGAAACTGGTTTGGTCATTCCTTTGAAATTTCTTGATGCATCGATGATCTATACCAAGTTTCACACTGAACAGAGAAATGGTACCTAAGATACACAAGATTAATGATTTCGCATAAATTAAATATGGCCGCCAAAGTTTCCAACCAATCAGGTCCAGATTCAATAGGGTTCTTGGTCATGAGCATATGGAGGTGCAGTGCAAGTTTGGGGTGCCTAGGGTAAGTCGTTCTAAAGATATCTTGGTAACAAGAAACCTGTGATGGTTTCGCATAAATTAAAGATGGCCGCCAAAGTTTCTAACCAATCAGGTCCAGATTCAATAGAGTTCTGGGTCACAAGCATACGGATGTGCACTGCAAGTTTGGTGTGCCTAGGGTAAGTCGTTCTGAAGATATCTTGGTAACGAGAAAGGTGTGACGGACAGACGGACGGACGGACAGACGGACAGACGTACATGACGACGACAATACCCTTCGGCCAAATTTTGGCCGAGGGGTAAAAACTAATAATTTTGTTTGCAAACCATCTCACTGTATGGCAATACAGCTATTGTCACTTGATTGACTTTTTAGAATGATCAGCTCTCATCTATATTTTGAGGGCAAATAATTAAAATTGATGAGGGATTCATATTTTCAGGAGTAAAACTTACTCATTTTCTTCAAATTTGTATGTACAATGGTCAGCAATTTAATAATTAATAATTGCAACATCTAGCAGCTGCATGTGTATTTGATCAAGGTCAAGATCATCAAGGTCATGCTAAACAACCAATCAACTGACTAATGGCCTAAAATAGCATACATGCATCTACACAGGTAGAGATTTATTGGTTTCATGACATCTTTAAAAATCAAGTAAAATCAATATCAAGGACATGTATAAACATATATACGGTACATGTATTTCAGACTGAGAGGTCATAACAGATCTCTGAATATTATACATGTACATTGTACCTCTGAGTTCTGAATTTTCCTTGGATAGTTCTTGAATTTTCTGTAGTGCCTGATTGAGTGTGACTTCTGTCATCGAGGGCATGGCGGTAGATATCAGGGGCGCGATGTGACTCAATCCTGAAGCCTGTCCTCCTGCGGCCTGGAATGAAGTAGCACTCCCGGGCTGAGAAATAACCTCAAAGTCTGATGAGGGTCCGTTAGAAAGACCATTCATATTACTGCCATAGCTGCCAGATCGTGGAGGCACATGGCCCCCATTCATCGCTGCCATATCTTCAAAACTTTACAATATCACCTAGTATGAAAACAATTAAAAAGTCTCACATGAGGAAATATTGATTCAAATCATTACTGTCATGGAATACATACATGTATGTGAAGTAATTAAATCCTCTTATCAACATTCAATCACCACCAATTTTGGTGACAAAATTCAATCGGCAGTATTGTTCTAATAACTTTGAGTGAGTGAGTGAGTGAATAGGGTTTAACGTCGTTTTCAACATTTTTTCAGCTATATCACGACGGGGAAGGGAAGGGAGGGGAGAGGGAGGGGCAGGGGTACCGACTTGTAACAGAGCAGATCTAATGCTGCCATTTTATAGTGCTGTCCCACTGAAATACCATGCCGTAGGCAGACATGACACCCCACTCAGTCACATTATACTGACACCGAGCGAACCAGTCCTTGTTCTATCCTCTTAATGCTGAGCGTAAGCGAGGGAGCAACAAGTTCCATTTTTCAACTCTTAGGTATGACCCGGCCTGGGATCGAACCCAGTACCTACCGCTTACGAGGCCGACGCTCTAACCATTAGACCACCGCAGTGCGGCCTAATAACTTTGATCACACTCTAAAATCATTGAAATAAAAAACAAATTATGGATTATTTATGCATGATTTTAGATCACTTATCAACCTCTTGTTTTAATAAATTTGATTACCCCCAGAGTTTATGTTGTGAAGTGTGCTACTCAGTCAACTCTAGGATAATAACCAATGATTCACATTTAGCTAGACTTGCAGGGGACATGGTTTTTCATTTGCACGGTTTGAGAACAGAAAAATATTTGATGTCTGCATTATATTAATGTAGCTGATCAGACTATATACACACATTTTCCCATGTGATGTCATCCCCAGGGGTCGAAATTTACACCTGTCTACCTGTCTCTGACAGGTAATATTTGAAAGAGACAGGTAAAGACATAAAGTACCTGTCTCTATTGACAGGTAGCCAATAATTTTGTTTTGGTGTTCAAAATATATCTTCAACAAAATTCATTCAAAACACCTGCTAATAAGTGCAAGTAAACAAGGTGTCATTAATTTATTAGTGTCTTGCAACATCTAAATTTGTCATTAATCTCGAGTTACATGTGTGTGACAATTTCAACGATTGCATGTTCAGGTAATTCTTAAAGGTGACAGGTAAACATTTTGGTCACCTGTCTCGTATGACAGGTAAATTATTTTGAATATTTCGACCCCTGCATCCCTGTTTGTGAAAAGGATGTGCACGCACATCTGTGGGCAGAACATTGAAACATTCAAGGGAGACAACTCGATTCTTGCATTTTAACAATGTTATTTGTAAGTCCCCACTAAACCATAAGGGGGGGGGGGGGGTTTGTCGGACTCTTGCATAATCCACCTACATTCAGAGCTGCGAAATGAGTTGCCACGCCCACCTCACCCCATCACAGCTAGAGTTTCTGAGTTTAGGCCCTTCTGCTATTTTCCCAACAGCTAGACTTGTCACCGAGGTAACCTAGAAATTCTCAACTGAAGCCGGCTAGGCTGCATTTGGTTATAGAGCATCAGCCAGGGCCTTGATCGTGTAGTAGAGAAATGTTCCACCCAGAGCTCGAAGCTTAGTTGAGCAACTTGAAACCTCATGATGAAGAAAATGAACAACAATGTCCCCTGGAAGTATAAGTACTATAGCTTCCAGGTTTTTTTCTCAATAAGCACCATTATTTCAAAAGAGGCTTTGCCTAAGCAAACTGAGCAAACAGTGTATCCAGAGGTGTACCTAGACGAGTACTCCTCATATGCAAATGCAAAGGAGTACTCCTCACTACACTGCGCAGACTCTGTCTTAAGAAGTCCCCTACTGGACCTCACTACATGAAATCACCTACTCCTCCCTACACTGCAGACCCTCTACCATCTGTCTGCCTACTCCTCTGGGTACACTGCAAACTCTGACCTGTAACATGCTGATGAGTTAGACCCCTTACAGAACTCTCTGCTGTGGGATGGTAGATTTAAACATCACCAAATAAATGATTTTGAAAACTGGCGGGCAAATAAGTGAAGTCTTTGTTAAAAGTGGAGAGGTGATTAGATCTTCTTTTGTGTGATGTTCATTATGGTGGATGAAGTGGAAGGTATGTATATTGAAAGGATTGTGTGTTCATGTAAGTGGTTCATTGAAAGGATTGTGTGTTCATGTAAGTGGTGTTTAGTGTTTTTATTCATGATATTCATACAATTTCCATGTGAACCTAGTAAAGTGGCAACGATTTGTTGTTCCAATGCAAGAATTTAGAAGCCCATGTTTTTGCGTCTTAGTGTCTTGCGAGTGAATTAAATAGAAAAACTTTATTCTGATTGTATTCATTTAATTATTGGTCATATTCAAATAATTAATTCTTTGAATGACATGATTAGAATATTATATCATACACCATGCTTATTGTAACCGGGTACTGGTACTCCTCAGCCGCCCTACACTACTGCATACACTGCAGAGTCTAATAGAGGAGTACCCCTCTGGCTACACTGCAGCATTATTTAAATAATTAGGACACTCCTCTGTTGCAGTGTAGTCTGCAGTGTAGCCGGAGGAGTACACTGCCATCTACACTGCAGCCTACACTACACCAGAGGATATACACTACACAGAGGAGACACTGCACTGAAGGAGTACTGCAGACTACACTTCAGCCTCTTTTAAATAATTGGGACACTTCTCTAGCTATGCTGCAGACCTACAAGCCGACTTGCTGACACTCCAAAGAGTGATGCCAACACAAAAGGGTGACAACAGTGACATTACGTATATGCTGAGATGACGAAATCGTATACACTGGCTACCTCCCCTTGTTTCCAATACTGCGATAGCAGGGTCTGTAATCCAGACTAGAATAACCAGTGGTTGCCTCCCTTATTTATATTTCTTACCAAATATTGCCAACATGCCAACTTGCCTTGGGCGACGTTGACAGGGTAGGTATCAGGTACGGTACCTCACATATACATCCTTATTTACAATCCGAGAAAGGACGAAATTGTATATACACTGCCTACCTCTCCTTGTTTCCTATACTTCGATAACAGGGGCATTAACTCAGTCTAGAATAACAACTGGTTACATCCCTTATTTATATTTCTTCTAATTCTGCCAACAAACCAACTTTCCGGCACTCTACACGACGACAAGATCGGTACCAGGCACCTCACATATACATCGTTATTTACAAACAACCAGGAAATGGAGACGAAATCGTGTACACTGGCTACCTCCCCTTGTTTGCAATACCGGTACTTCGATAGCAAGGGCAGTAACCCAGAAGAGAATAACAAGTGGTTACCTCCCTTATTTATATTTCTCTCAAATTTTGCCAACACGCCGACTTGGTACCCATCCACTCACCACGAATATTACTACAATAACAGTTCTCAACATCAATATTATGGTCACACGCTCTTTCCACACAATCCCATGCACACATTTTATTCCATGAATGGGGCTCCCGCTCAACCACTGGCGTACTGGCACTGGGGTACTCGTCTACCCTATCTCAAGAGTGACAGTCAACAGCTGACCAACGATCAGAATACGTCACAACCTTTTGTGATGTAAATATGTAAAAAAAAGCTGGTATCATGATATTCCTACTACTATAACATTTACCGGATCTTTGTTTAGGGCAGCAAGGTTGACTTGTGCTCAAATTCTGGGTTTCCTTATAGTCACAACTATCAATAATGCCTTTGGCTGGTAGTCACACGCTTCGTTCATTGATCTCTGTGTTAAGACCCGTACGGTATATGGAAGCTAATTCCTTCTCCTTCACGCTCGTCGTTTTTATTAAAGTTTGCAATGCTGGTGAATAGCTGTACACGAACCATTTTCACAGCGACTCTGACCTTCCCATGTTAAGGTAGACGCCATGTTGAATGTATTTGGGCCACTATGCATGCGCACTTGGACTGACATGAAGAACATGGCATCTACCGTAATATGGGGGAGGTCGGAGTCGGTGTGAAAATGGCTCGTGTACAGCTATTCAACAGCATTGCAAACTTTAATAAAATCGACAAGCGTGGAGGAGAAGGAATTAGCTTTCAGAAAATAACCGGTAAGGAGCATCAAGATGAACATTTATACACTATGGGTTATGACAAACAGAGATCAATGAATGAAGCATGTTACTATCAACCCAAGGCAGTATTGATAGGAACAGTTGTGGGCTAGCTACAACTGTTCCAATCAATAATGCCTGCAGTTGATAGTCACTCACTTCGTTTTTATCAAGTTACCGCAGGGCATTATTGATAGGAACAGTTGTGGCTAGGTTTCCTTAAAGAATATTACTCAGATATGAGCTATTGTAGTTGCTGTTGTTTTTTAGGCCTGTTTTTTACTCGACTTGATACAGAAGTTGAACTGTTGAAAACAAATGCCAAAATTCGTAAGGTCTTGAACCGAAAACGAAAGTACTTCATAATCGTCGACTTCACTTGTAGGGCCTATCGTTTTATCTTTGAAAAGATAAGAACTATTCTCGACAGTAACGCAACAGTATCGGTTGTTTACCTTGTGTTTAACCCTTTTTACCTTGGCTTAAGAAGCATTCTGTCATGTTCGGTGGCATTCAATGATTGACAGACACCCAACTGAGGCGTTTAGTCCCGCAGACGCAGCAAAATTTAGTGGGAATTCCCCCGAAACTCGGAGGCTGATTGGTTAAAATTTAGCCATTTCCGCTTCCTGATTCTCGCCGAGCGCTTAACCATTCCGAAACCCTCGAATATACAACATAATATCGTTGAATAGAGGTTTCCGAAATGAAATGACGCTTTTTATGTTTGGAGGTAGAAAATAGTCGACGAACAACGATCAATCGGTCTGATTCATTCATTTCCTTCAACAACAATCATTTCCTCAAGTCTTTCATTGTTTGAAATTTAAAATATTTAGGCGAAATATTTACGTGTTGCATGCTTCTTTGTTTTTGTTTTCGTCAGAAAGAAGGTGTGCAATACTGCAAACTGTACTAGCACGTGCAAATGAATCAGCAGTCAATGTCACAACAGATCACTGATCGCTGATTCATCTGTTTATTGAAATTTGAGCTGATAAAAATCATGATTATAATCGAGAGTAGTAAAGAATGAAATGAGTCATGATTGAAATTTTCCTCAAATCCTCACATTTGCAACCGTTTCCAACTATTCAATATTGGGAGTATAGTAAAGAATCATTCGGGGAGGATAAACGGTTGCAATTCTGAGGATTTGAGGAAAATGTCATTCATGACTCATTCCACACACGGGTATACTATAGCTGTACATGGCTCGTATTCTTTACTACTCCCCAGTATTTTCAGCCTCTGTGATTAGGCCTTACCCAGACTTTAAACTCTGGCTGCATGGGTGGGTTGATGAATGGGGGTGGGTGGATTTTGTATGAAGACTTCATACAAAATCCACCCATTGACTCCATCGACTTCATTGAAGTCACACCCGGTCGGGTGACAGCAAGTTTGAATGGTGGAGAAAGCCGGAGTATCCGGAGATAATCACCGCCCGTCGGCAAGTAACTGACAAACTTTGACACTTGCACCATTAGTGGTAGTCCAATACAATGAGTGACTGACAGCCTCAATTTATTATCTGGATGTTCGATTCATCAACCCTACTGACATTTAATTTTGTGATATTGACATCGTAGGGTTTAGCCGTTCAACCAAAATTCCTATCGCAAAATTTTGGCCTTCCGACCTAGGTAACATGGGTGGATTTGCGCTCATAAAAATCTATAATACCTACGGCTTTGCACTCTTGGATAGAATACATATTTGCCTACTTCCCTGACCATTTATCTCCTCTGTCTAATTCCTTTCATTTCCATAAACGGCAAAAGAAAAAATAATCATTGCGCTTGATCTTTCAAAAACTAAATCTGCTGCCAAGGGATTTCCAACCAAGACTTTGAAACTTCACATTTATCTTAATTAACTTATTCAGGTGAAATATTCCATCTTTTCTTGTTTAATATTCTCTGTGTTTATCAGTATTTCATCTCTGCTGGTCTTATATTTCTGTGTTTATCAATCTCCTCTTTGTTTTGCAGACTACATGTAGATGTATCTGAGATTTATAAATGGCCGATCAAAGATCATGATCTGAAGTTTTGTTGACCTGGACAGAAGATATAAGCTTATAGTGGTATCCTCAATTCAAACAGCTCTGTTTGAGCCGATATGTCTTCTAAAACAATGTCCTCCAGTAAAAAGACGCAACAACTGTGTGATGTTATCAGGAAAGGTGAGCATGGTGACGGGTGAGAAAATTCTGGTACACCGTAGGATATGTTGAAATGTCTGTATTATTACAGTGGAACGTAATCATATATCACAAAATAAGATTGGATTTTTTTATGCATTTATCATAATGGTAAAGTTCTATGTTAGCTTTCTACTACAGCCTCACTAATTTTGATCCCCCAATAACAGAGAGGTTACCGGTACAACTGTATTATCTCTCTGTGACGTGTCATTGCATTTTACAGCAAATTTGTTTACAAATGTTCATTGTTGGCATGCCAATGTTATGCATAATCAATTTTTACCTCTCTTTGATTCACATGTAGTTAGGTTTATATTAGTTTAGCCTTCCATGGTGAACCTGAACATGTATGCTTGCTGTAATGTGGGAATCCTAGGCACATCCGCAGTACAAGGGAGATAACTCTATGCATATCACAATATTATCTCCCTTAAGTTGCAGAAATGTTGACTGTTCTTTTGGGCAGGGCTCATATGTGTATTGCAAACATGAACATTTAGAATTCAGATTTATGTTGAATTTCTGTTTTACAGAATATCATCAAGCTGCTTTCATATCTATATTAATAAACATCTTTTTAAATTTGTTCATCAACAACATAGGTGACAAAGAATCTACTGTTAGGCTGCTAAGCTCAGGAGACTTTGATGAAGTATTGAGCTTTCCAGATAACCCAGAAGGAGCTTTACATGTGGCTGCCTTTGAGGTGAGAACTCAAACAGATTGACAGACTATAACAAAGAAATATAATTCATATTCACTCCTATAATCACCATACTTATATATGTTGTGGGTACCTGGTAGGTCATCTTCTCATCAAATGGGTTTTGGGGAGTGTTTGGTTTTGTGTGTTGGGTGGGAGGGGGTATAGGGAAAGTTCAAAATTAATAATTTTAGACTTTTTCAGAGCATTTCCTCCTCCCCCCCCCTGCTCCCTGTCAATGATTTTCCTACTGTAATATCAATAAGTCTCGATAAATATATATCATATATTCCAGCCTATACAGTCTTGGACTCTGACACACTACTGTACATGAAGCACCCCAAAAGCTAATTCTGTGTGTTACTATTGTCTTTGTATTGGTATAGGAATTAATTAGTTTGCATTAATTATGGTGTTTTTTTGTGAATTATTTATTATTGTACACTCATTTTCTCTTTGTGAACCAATGTATGCATCATTTCGCGGCATTACACCATCGTCTGTTGTGCCATAATTAAATCACTTCAGAATGGACATCTACATGTATGTACATGTAGTTCACCATGATTATCATGCTTATTAATAGCCAATTTGTTTATGTTTCAGGGTCATACTGATATCGTCCAACTTCTCCTGAAGCACAAAGCTGATGTTCACATCGTTAATGCCTTTGGTCAAATTCCACTTCATCTGGCCTGTAGGAAAGGTCATTTGGGTATGTACAACCTAGAAAATATTCATGAATGAAGAATAAAGCATCTATAGGTGGTATTCAAGGATATGGGTTTTTGCATATAATTTATATTCATAGAAATTGAAACTGCTCATGTTTAGCCTGATGAACACCTTGCCGGTCGTCTAAAAATAGCAAAAACCACTGTGTTTCCTTCCCAGAGTGCAATGCGAACCAAGAGTAAACTTTTGCCTTGCGCATGCTGTTAGTATAGGGCTGAAAAGGGCTGTAAAAATTATTTCAAAGGTTTTTTTACATGATTTCTTCAGACTTCTTTCGATCTAGAATAGTTCAGTGATACTTCAGGTCCCATCAGCTTCTGACACTGCCTATAAACAAACTTATGATGGTGATTTTCCCCGAGGCCCATGTTGAAGGAATTGCTGTATCCGAATCTTGCTCCTGAAAAAGGGGCAATAACTCTTCAGTTGTTTTTCGGACGACCGGCAAGTTGTGTATTCTCATTCTTCACCTACATGTATAGTTTAGTATGATTAAAATACTAGTTAAAAAATGTTAGCATCATTCAGTTTACTTGGAGCAATCCTAGATTGAGCATGTTTCAGGCAACTGTAGCACTGTATCATTCCAAAATCTATGAGGATTTTTCCAGAATTGGATCATTCCTGAATGTACAGATCCGTATAAACCTACAGAAATTAACAGGATCCTTTCGAAACAATTCACATCATTTGCCTGTCTTTGTTTGACCTTGGTTTGTGACAAACATCAGACCCGGCTACAGTTAGAGAAAGCTGCCCTCCCTAAAATGGAGGTAAAAAGGTTGTTTTTGCTTAAAAATTTGTATCAATCCACCATCACGCTTTCTAATCTTTAGACAAATTCTGTACATGTTGTGGAAATAACTTTCCAGTAAATATAACCTTAATCTAAAGTTGAATATACAAAATGATATATCGTGTACATTAGAAATACAACAAAACATATTAAAACCATCCGATGCGGAAATGGTTGCCTCTGATGGATGTTCATCAGTGTATTATATTAGTAACTTCATTAGGCAAAACAACCCTTTTACCTCCATTTTCAGATTTCAGTTTGACCTAACTGATCAGGGGAAGGTAAGCAATCAGATAGTTTCCAGAGTTAAATTTAAAGCTGGGCTTGGGGTACCAACTTATTAAGACCTTCCGGCAGACAAACTATGTCAAACAAAACTCAGATAGTTAGCTGATGTTTCTCTCCTTTCTATAGAAAATATTGAATGTAAAACCTTTAGATTTCACCTGTGTGATGTTAACAATTTTAGCTGATTGTATACATTTATATACTGCATCATGCAGGTATTGTGAAGCTGTTGATTGAAGCTTCGTCAAACATAGATTACAAGGATTGTGGGGAGTGTACACCTCTATTCCATGCTGTTGGGGCCAATCGAATAGCAGTTATTGATGTTTTGATTGAAGGTAAATATAACTGTTCTCTAAAAATTTTCATAGAGGTTTTATATTAAAGTTGTTTGGACAAATTTGTTCACTGCTACAATTATTTGCAAGCATTAAAATAAATCTGTAAATTAAAAACTTGAGTTACCTGTATCAAATTTAATGTCCTGACAATAGATATGGTACAATTAAAAAAATATCTACCTACCTACCTGGAGTTTTTCCAAGGACATGAAGGAAACACCATATTTTAAAGGCCTTTTCCCTCATGCATGTTGACAGGTTAACCCCCTCAGCCCTCTGTACCGTATCGGTATAATTGTACCAATAGAAATATAGTTCAATGATTGCCTGTTGTTGGCATACAAAAATAAGGATTTTCTAGATAAATATTGTCATCATATTATATCTTGTTCAAAACCTTGGAGTATAATCTTTGAAACTATGGAGGCGATGATGAGTATATACTCGCTTCATTCATGTTCATGACAGTGTTGATACCAGCTTGGAACTGTTAAAAATGCCGGTACAGAAGGAGTCAAGGCAAAGACACAACAGGGCTGATTTCTGTCTGCCTGCCTGTGTGCTTGTCTGTCCACATCTCTCTCAATGCTGCTTCATCTAGGGGAGAGATCCCATCCTCTTGCTTGGGTCATTGAAAATTACTTTTCCTGTTCTGGTTATTGGTTATTGTCGTCATCAGCATCCTCCATCTGTCTGTCTGTCCATCATCGAAATCACCGCAATATATTTTTGAAACAACACTGCCAAGGTTTCCAAATTCATATAACAGTTGCAGCTGGTAGTGAATCAGAAGCCTAGTGAAGATGTCTGACCTTGATCTATATATTTTAGGTCAAATTACCCATTAAAAATAGATTTGACAATATTAGCATTTTCTCTTTAAGGATTATAGCTATCCTTTTCAAATTTATACCACAGATGCAGATGCTTATTGACCAAATTTTAATTTAAAGCTGACCAACCTTGATCTATTTTCTGAAGGTAAATATTACGTTAACTGTCAATTCAGTGCTGTTAGTATATATCATTGAGGATTAGAGTTATACTTTTCAAATCGACACTCCAGATCTGCATATGCAAATTTACCAGAATTTTATTGAACACGAATTACCTCATCCCATTTAACAAGGTCACATGGTAATTCTGTTTGTACAACACCTCTTGAGGCTTTGAAGCTAGATTTTCTAAATATACACCATGTATGCAGTTTTGCTTATTGATCCCAATCCTGTTGAACTTTACTCACCTTGGCCTAACTTCGAAGGTTCAAGCATTTAGGTAAAAGCAGGGACTGTACAATGTATGATCTCTGGTAAAGGTAATTTTATCTGTCGATAATTGATTTTATCACAATAAATCTTGAACCAGTTGAACCCACTTATGATTAACAGGACCATCACCACACTTCCTTTTATCCAGCAATACTTGAATCTGTATCCCAACATTGCTAGCTGAGGGGTTTTGGGCTCAATGGGCTATTTTACTGATGTGTCTTCTTGCAGGCCAAATTTGATTGCTAGTGTACCATATGAAATTTATAGACAATCCCAAAAACTTCTGGCAAACTTAGTTGACTTGAATATATCTAAAGTTACAACACCTGCATATTTAGAAAGATCTGCCAGGTGTCTATTTACACAGACAGAAATGATCTGAGCCCTGAATTTCAATCCTCACCAAGTCTTCCCACTCAAGCTTTCTCACATTTTCTTAGATTTGCATCCATTCTGAGACGGTTATGGTACTTCTACTGATATATTTATTATTTTATAGAATTTTCCTTCTTACTTTTACAGCGGGTTGTGATATGGATACCTTGAACGAGGAACTGATAACTCCATTGGATCAGGCGATAATCTGCAACCAGAAGGAAATTGTCACACAGCTAATCAAGGGTGGTTGTCAGTGGGAGAAGACAATAGGAGTTGTCTACCCAGATCATTACACTAGCTCAATACTATTCTCACTATGGCACAATCTGGACTTTGACAATATCCGATTACTGATTGATTGTGGCTTTATATTGGACGATCCTGTTATACCCTTAATACTAGATACTTTATTACGTTTCTCTATGCCGAGTCAGGAAGCCCATATACAGTATTTGAATGCAGTATTCCACCATCCACGCAGTCTTAAAAACACATGTAGAGTCGCAATACAACGGAATTTAGTTGCCAATAGATCTTTGTTGAACAGGGCACTCATTGCTATGATAGATGATCTACCACTTCCCAACATTTTGAAAGATTTTATCACATTCAAGTGCAAAAAGTGATATGTTCATTGTATTCGTGTATTTTTTGGGGTGCCAATAATACCAGAAGGTATTGCGAGTAAATTAATGTTGTTTTCACTAATTGTATATTGCGGGTATATGTAAATGATGGGAGATCTTAAATCTTACACCGTGACGACTGGACCAAATTTAAATGGGTGTTGAGCGGTGAGCTCGACGTGAACCTCATCCACATAGATAATGCCATCTATGTACACCGTGGGCCATTCTTCGCGCGTGTGGACAGTATCCAGGAGGCAGTTTTTGGGGTGCTAGAATACCAGAAGGTATTGTGAGTAAATTAATGTTGATTTCACTGATGTATATTGCAGATATAGGTGAATGATGGGAGATCTTACATTTAAATTGGCCTCTCCCACATTAATACAAAAACAATAGATGGACTCTGGAGATGCCTCACTGAGCAACAGTCCAGATTCTGGCAGTAAGCTGTGGGTTGTTTAATGCCTGATCTATTGCTATGGCTACATACATGACATCAATTTGACGAAATGTTTCTCTGCTGTTTGAAAAAAGGATTGTGCTTATCTTACTGATGGAAGATGCTTACTTTATTAAAGGAATAAAGGATCGTGCTTACCTTAATAACCAATCGTGCTTACCTTGATAAGCGATCGTACTTACATTAATAATGGATGATGGATCGTGCTGTAACATTAAGAAAAGATCGTGCTTACCTTGCTAAAGTATCATGCTTACATTAATAAAGGATAGTTACCTTACTAAAGGATCATGCTTAATTTAAAGAATAAAAAAGGAAGAAATGAAATACAAAAGAAAGGTCATAGTTAAAGGTCACTGTGATTGAAAATAGAGTATTTCTTTGAGAATTGTTCTGTTTATGCTATATGTACAGTTCAAATTTGATGTGGAATGTGATGGCAAAAAAATCTAAGCATATTGATTTTTTTTCTCTCTGCCAAGTTTGGCCGAAGGGTATTATCTGCATCCTCCATCCATCCATTCATCTGTCCATCTTTCTTGTTAACACAATATCTCTTGAAGGATTGAAACCAGGCTTTTTAAATATAGCAACTGACTTGGGTCAGAAGCCCAGTGAAGATGATTGAGTATTGGGGATAACTTTTGAAGGATTACATCTACATGTAGGCTCTCGAAATTCATACTACATATGAAACTGTTGGTTCATTAGAAGCCTATTCAGATTGGTCCACCTGTCAAAGTCAATGCCATAAAGGGTTATTATAAGTTCGGTATGCACAGGCATATATTGAAGCCCGTAAAGCACTTGTTATTATTTGTTGAATGAGTAATTTGTTATTCAAACTGGTCAACTTTGTGTTTCGAAGAGTTGTTTAACTACGTACATGTACTTCCCTATCACAATCAATGTTATCTGTTGCTAATGAATGTATGGTAATCCACAAAGTGTCCCCCACTCAGCTATACAGATGGACATGAACATACTACCCACATACACTGGCTATAATCATGAACCATGTCTATCAGCCTGGGATCCAGCTATTCTCGGCACTTCAGCCCTAGATCCTACCAACCACAACCAGGGTACTTTGAAGTAGGAACTAGTAGTGGAAAAAGGAGAAATTGGGACACAGGTTCAGGTTCAGATCAGGGACAATGGAGGAGCAAAAAGAGTTGTACGAGAAAGATCAGGGTGCAGGTTCAATGACTCGATCAATCAGAATCATTTATACAACCACCATGTTTGATGAAGGTATAATTTATAAAGAGTCGACTGTTTGATCACCTGATACTTTATGTATAATCAGTATTCATTGTTGTGAGGAAATCTATGGAACCTTGTAGTTTCCACTCCATACCTAGATGTTCAATTACCATGTGAAAATTTGACCAATCAGAATCATGTGTATATAAAGCCATGTTTGACCAGGTCAGTTTGAGAGAGAAGGATTCAGCATAACCACTGCATTACAATCGCCGTACCAGTGTGAACATATGCTATACAACCGTGTGTTTACTTGGATGACATTTAGAGGATTCAGAGGAACAACAACAGCAGGATGACAATACATCATCCCTTTACAATCAGTAATGGTCATCTGGCCCTATCCTGCCCAGTGAGCCTGCTGGGGTTGACCTGGGTTGTGTTGTGCACATCCCAGGTCATGGTAAGAATAGGCCTCAGCTCCTCAGACAGCTTGTTGCAAGAGGCGACTAACTGGGGTACCCGTGGGGCTCCCGGTTGTGAAAAGGAATAGGATCCAAACGTTGTGATATGACTGAAATATATTTGAAAGCGACGTTATATCATATTCACTCACTCACTCACTCTTGTTGAAGCTCATCATCTTCTTTTGAATCATGGTGAAATTGTCCTTGTATACAGCCTGTCTTCAACTTGTGCTGCTTGTTCAGTCTCCCTCTGTTTGCGACTTCTCGATGCAACACTTCTAAATACATTTGCTTTCAACTTGTCATATTCTGAGTATTGGGTTTGAGATCAGTAAATATACATGTATGTCCTTGAGTCGAAGAGATGACATCTTCATACATTTTCGTTGGGGATACCTAATACTGAAATTTGATGCTCGTCAATGGGTTTATTTAAAAGATCAACATTGGCAATTCAAGCCGATACAGTATGTCTTGAATTTTGATCTGATCGAATAAGTTTTGTACTATATAAATGTTGTCATGGTGAGATTTGACTTCTGTCATAAGAGTGTGCACTATTATCATATTTCTTACACTAGGATCGAAGTATTCATAAACTCCTAAATGCATGGGTATACCATCCTTCACAAACTCTATACCGGGTTACTGCCGACTGTGCCTGGTATAGAGTTTGTGAAGGATGGTATACCCATGCTTTTAGGGGTTTATGGATACTTCGATCCTAGTGTAAGTAGTAAAAGTGCAAATATATTATCGAGGGAGCCACTCAAGCTACCTTCCAGTGCCAGATCAAAGGTCACTTTCAGGTCAAGATCACAACTCGTGCGAGGTCACTTCTGGTGACATGGCTGGCGAGGGAATGTAAAACTAGTATTTTCCGGAAAAATATGTGGAAAGAACCTCGCTAAATGGATCTAGGTGGACCCTAAGTGGACCAAACGGGTTGTGGAGGTTGCTATATAAATGACGAAGTGAAGGATATATATCCACCTTCACTGGATTTGAAGGAAACTACAGATAACCATACAGGCACATCGTATTTAGACCTTCTCTATAAAAATGAAGCGGGCCTTCTCTCTCGATGACTGTATGACAAAAGAGATGATTACAATTTCGACATCGTAAACTATCCCTTTCTGGACAGTAATATTCCAGTGGGACCTGCATATGGCGTATACATATCACGCCTAGTAGCATTTGCTAGATCCTGTGTTAAATGTGACGATTTTAATCAACGTCACAAAACATTGTTGCAGAAACTTACAAAACAGGGCTAGACCACCAAGCGCCTCCACTCAAAGTTTCTCAAATTTGGCGATACATATCGCATGCTGATAGCAAAATACGAGCGTAGCATGCAAGATCTATGGCGTTACGTTTTGTAACTTGTGTCTAATTCTGCTTAACTCGGGGCTAGGGGCCATATGAACCCATGTACTTCAAGATCCTCATGTTACTCATATGAACAGTCACAATCAAAGCTTGACTGAGATACATCATTCTTTGGATGACGACTTTGCAACGAATATCATGGATTAAGAATACTGATCAGCGATACGGATGTGATATTTTTGGAACATCATGATGTCTTGCCGGCATCATTGAAAACTGTTGACCGCTTCTCTCTTGCAGGAAACAAGCCTATGTTTATGTATACTATGATTGTCTTTTTGAATTTGGTGCTAATACTGTTATATGGAATATGGAATAGGTCTTTGGATTATGGACGCGGATATTCTCTAATGGACGACGGCTGAATTATGAATGACGCATCTGACGCTTGTAATTCTCCTGAAGCCCTGGGCACCAAAACTATGACTGAGATGGTATTAACTAAAAATGGTTTGGATTGAAAATGACTGCGTAGTGCGCCCTCCCCATTGGGTCAGATTGGCTCTGGTGGTGGTGATGGCTTTATCTGTACATATATGGGATAACGCTTGTATGAGATCAAGCGTGTTCATATCGAATCTCTAAACACTGCTAAGACACCCCACCGAATCCACCACCTATGAGTGCACCATGTGGATTAGAGCATCCCTATACAATGACGGTCAGCAGCCCAACAAGGTGTGGAAAGGCGTCCTGGGTAAGCAAATTCTTGACGGAAATGGCCATCGGCTATACCCGCATTATCTGGTACTACAGTCAGTGAGAGCCTGCCTACGATACTATGAGGTTCATCCCAGTAATTACTCGCAATATCGATCAAGTGTATTTCAACCCCGAGCAGACCAACATGGTACTACTAGATGATCTGATGAGTGCAGCCAAGGACAATTCACACATTACCGATTTGATTACCAAAGGGTCTCATCACCGGAATCTGTCTGATGTATTTGAACCAGAATCTCTTTGCTCAAGGGAAAGCATTCAGATATATGGTCTTGAACTGCCAATATGTCGTGATGTTCAGATAGCGAGCGGCAACCACATAGCCAGTCTGCTTCCCTCAGACCATGCATCGAGTCCACACCTGGGAGCTCCGATCCAGCAGACCCCTATCCAGCACGCCCCCATACAACCGTCCCCATTCATACCACCAGCCGCGGAATAATGGTCACTCAACCGTGATGGCCCAACCCAGATCCATTGGAGGGGATCACACTTCTGATCCCAACCCTGGGAACGCATTGTTATGACGGCATTCAAAGAAAGCATGGACGCTGAGGTGGGCGAAACGTTGAGGGCCACAGTAAATGACTTCCAACGTAGAGGACATTCGAAGGGGGAACTTGCAATTTCAGCTCATACCACACTGCCCCCCAGAACTACGAAAGGCTTTACACCAAGAATACGTCGACCCGGTGGTCTTTATGAAATCACTTTTATGAACTTTGCAGCGGCGTATGCCAGAGCGATCGCTCAAAAGAAAGAAGTGTTTGAACGCTGGATTAAGGTCAAAAGCGTCCACAGTTGAACTTTAAATATTCAGACGACACACTAACCCACATTTCATCATGAGCACTATGGTATCGACATTGAGTTCTGTAAACTAGCCCAAGCTGAAGTTTTACACCTATAACCGACATTCGAGTCACGGCCCCAGGGCATTCCGATGAACTATACAAAGCCCAGGCCGCGAGTGCCCTACTCCAACGAGAAAGGACCAATGATATTATTGACGCAGCTCAAGCTGGGACCAGCGTTACAGCTCTATGCAATCGAGAAAACATGCGTTGTCATCTTGCCACGCCCATGGATGACATCCAATGGGTGACCCGGGTACGTCTTCTGCTGCACGAGAAACAGATACTAACCAAAGGGTATAGCCGAGCTCAGAACCTGCTGATCCTGCATGAGGCATTATACCTTAGCCTCTTCTTTCAACTGACCCAACTGTTTAAGAAGTGAACCCCCAGAGAAGGGCGATATAGCTGTGATGCTTTGTGACAGCGGCCATTAATACACACGCTGCGGCAATCGAGGACGCGTGGCAGGATAACTCGCAAGAGGCTTACATCCACATGCGCCCAAATGAAAGGCCCTGCATCAAGAAATCAGCCAAGGCGATATATGAACTTCCGCTTGAAATGAAGCGCGATCCCATGCATAGATCCACCATGAAGACCAAGAGTCACATGGAAGAAGATATAGAGTTACCATTCACAGAGGTCCGGGAAAATGCGATCAAACGGTGCAAACAGCTGTTCCAGGATATGTTACCTCGACGATATTCTGGACTACCCGAAGAGGCTTAGGGTGCACTCCACACTGGGCACAGTTTCGCACAAAGTGAACCCACTCTAATTCTATAAAACAAAGGGTCAACCGTATTTAACAGCATGATAATTATTCTTTCTTTTTGACTGATCGATATCTGGAATGCGTTCATTCAAACGGACTATGATATAATGGGACGTTTGCACAATAGGACAGGAAGATCAACAGGAAGTTGGAAACGGGATATATACACTTCACCTTGGTCAAAAGGGAGTTAAGATGAAGAGCTCCAACAAGGGCAGGGCCAGGTACAGATCATTATGATTACAATGGGACGATTTAAAAAAAAAATCTCAGATAGAGAGATAGTCCAACCTACTACTACTCGGGAGCATATCGATGCTAAGAGAAATTCGTTGGCCCTATAAAGGACTAATGTAGCGATGATATTCTGTCGGGGCCTTCGTCCTTCTCACTTTTTGTAATGCAATATTCCCATTGACTTCATAGACATGATATGAATTACAAGCGTATGGTCCGTCATTCATAATTCAGCCGTCGTCCATTAGAGAATATCCGCGTCCATAATCCAAAGACCTATTCCATATTTCATATAACAGTATCAGCACCAAATTCAAAAAGACAATCATAGTATACATAAACATAGGCTTGTTTCCTGCAAGAGAGAAGCGGACAACAGTTTTCAATGATTCCGGCAAGACCTCATGATGTTCCAAAAATATCAAATCCGTATCGCTGATCAGTATTCTTAATCCATAATATTCGTTGTAAAGTCGTCATCTATAGAATGATGTATCTCAGTCACGCTTTGATTGTGACTGTTCATATGACTACCATGAGGATCTTGAAGTACATGGGTTCATACGGCCCCTAGCCCCGGGTTAAGCGGAATTAGACACAAGTTACGAAACGTAGCGCCATAGATCTTGCACGCTACGCTCGTATTTTGCTATCAGCATGCGATATGTATCGCCAAATTTGAGAAACTTTGAGTGGAGGCGCTTGGTGGTGTAGCCCTGTTTTATAAGTTTCTGCAACAATGTTTTGTGACGTTGATTAAAATTGTCACATTTAACACAGGATCTAGCAAATGCTACTAGGCGCGGTATGTATACGCCATATGCAGGTCTCACTGGAATATTACTGTCCAGAAAGGGATAGTTTACGATGTCGAAATTGTAATCATCTCTTTTGTCATACAGTCGACGAGAGAGAAGGCCCGCTTCATTTTAATAGAGATATATAAACCTGAAGATATCTGAAGCTGAAGATATGCATGACCTATTTATGAGAGGAATTATCAATGTTTGTCATATTTATGACTTCTTGGACTTTTAGTATATAGACCATGATCTTGTGTAATCCATTGTTTTCACTGGATGCTTCTGAAATGTGTAGACCTAGTTAATTGGGTTTGGGGGGGTGTATATTCTATGTTTGAGACGAAATATTGACTTTTGTCAAAATTACCAGGAGTTGCAATTTTTTGATTTTCTTCATTTACTCCAACATTACAATGAGTTGTTCTTGATCGATTTTTTTCTTCAAATTATGGTGTTTCTCTCTTATAGCCTTTATTGATCTGAACAAAAACCTTATAATCTGCCATAATTTAGTTACGCTACACTGATTCTGAAGGCGAAGGCATACGAGTACTCTGAACGCCCATTTCATTTACTATATATTAGTTCTTTTCTCTTTGTTTACTATTATTAGAATCGCTCTTTCTTCCTATGTCCATAATAGAAAGTAGAGTATTGTTGGAGCTTTCACAAATTATCTACTACTATATATATTATATAACGCATTTCTACATCACTAGTGTGTTTTATTGTTTTTGTCTTAAGATACATGGATAAGATAGCTTGACTGATGCGCATTGTAGTCTTCCCTCACCCTTCTGGCATTCTCCCTATGACATCCCAAGTATACCTGGTTGTACAGGATGGCGATTGGAATGGTTATGCTGAATCCTTCTCCCACGTAATCAAACATGGTGGCCGTGTACATGATTCTGATTGGTCAAATTTTCACACGGAACATCTAGGTATGAAGTGGAAACTGTAACACGTTTCTTTTTGTTTATAAAATACAAGAATCCACAGATTTCCCTGCAACACTGCATACGGGTTATACCTAAAATATCACGTGATCAAACATTGTTGACGATCCTTTACAAACACCATCGGTTTTACTCTTGAGCCTGCACCCTGGCCTTGCTCCTTCTGTCAGCCTTTAACTCCTCCATTGCCCCTGATCTGAACCTTTATCCCAAAGCGAACTACTGATAAGGTGACTGTCCTTGGTTGATGCCATTGTTGTAGTTGTTGGTCCGGACGTTCCTCCTTTTCATCTAGGAGCACACTCTTACAAAGGTATATAGAAGCTTGCGGTGACCCCGCCTGTTAACTGAGTGGTCACATTTATAACCATTATTGTGATGAAAATAACACCGAACTTGTGTTATAATCAACACGATTTTGTCCTGAAACCATCACGAATTTGTGTTGATATGTTGATGTCAACACAAAGTAGTGTTACTTCCAACACGAAATGTGTTAATATATTCAGCCCCGTTGTTGAACAAACGGGAAACCCACGTCTGTTTATGGTGATAATTCTGAGTTGAATAAAACAAATGTAGGTTTCAGTCGAAATACTTTAATTGCAAAATGTACTGCAGCTTGTTTTAAAACAAACGTAGGTTTCAGTCGAAATACTTTATTTGCAAAATGTACTGCAGCTCCAAGTAAAACTTAACATGAATCTTCGGCATTTCTCGAAATCTAGCAGTTTTTTTTTATTCCTGCACCGTTCGTCAGTTCTGACAATAAGACCTAATATCAACAGGTCTACCGTATTGCACCACAGAATGCCACTCTTTCCACACCTTCATTTCATATGTTCTGTTTGGCGGTCAGTCTGAAGCTTCGAAATGGCCGCCTCAGGTTCCAGTGTTTGTCAAGAGCTGGAATTTCTCATATGGATCGGAGTCACTAGGAATCTTCTATTTTAACAAGGGTTATACCCTCAATTGTTAGATATATTATGGGAATACCAGTAGTAGGGAAAGAACAAAATCTGTCGCATTGAGGCTGATTCGGCAATTACCGGCAATGTTCGGGAATGTCCGGTCATCTTCGGCAATCTCCGAGAATCTTCGTACGCTCAGAGTTATCTGCCCCTGATTTGGTGGCGTGACGTCACAGCCGGGTCAAAGGTCACATCCGGGTCAAAAGGGCAAAGGTCACTTCCTGTCACGTGACGGCTCGGCAAGAGTTATCTGCCCCTACATAAGACCCCAGTGACTTCCAATGTTAATCCCCGGGAAATGCATGTTTGGGGTAGGAGTATTGAGGTGGTTATTTTTTTCTTGTGGATTTTACTATGGGGTGTGGCACATTGTTTTCTCTGTCTCGAGCTGTAGAACACGATGGGAGGGGTGTCGAGGCCATGGGTTGAATTTCGCTGAAAATTTCAGGCAGATCTGGGGTTGACATGTTAGGTCCATTCCGGCGCAGTGGACAATGACCTGGTACCTTGGGGATCCCACTCATGGACATTTGTGGTATGGGGTGTGGCACCTTGTTTTCTCTGTCCCGAGATGTAGAACACGATGGGAGGGGTCTCGAGACCATGGGCTGAATTTCGTTGAAAAGTTATCGTACGTATGCGTAATGAATAGGCAGGCCAATATTGGTCCGATTGGGTCGCGTGAGGTGTCATTGTGAAGCATTTGTGGGGCACCATCCGACTGGATGGGTGTGGAGTAGAGGTAAGGCTGTGGCGCGCATGCGGAGGCAGGCAATTGTGGGAAAAGGGCACTGGAATGAACGTTTTGGGGTCGAGGTAGGTCAATAGTGGTCCGAATGGTTCGTGAGAGGTGTCAGTTTGAAGCTCTCGTGGGATAGCGTTGAACTGGACTGGTGTGGAGAAAAGGGCATTGAAATGGATGTTTTGGAGTCGAGGTAGGCCCATAGTGGGTGTACTGGATCGGAAAGGGTATCCATGTGAAGCGCTCCTCCAAGACGATCAAGTCATGGGTGGGTGCATGTAAAACCTTCCCCGGAAAACGGACTTTGCACCTGGTAAGTCATAGAAATGGGAATGTTGTTATTGTTGACAAGAGTGTAGTCTCTCAATTTCGGGTTAGCAAAAATCAAGGGAAGTAATCCAGTTGCCCCTTAGTAGTAGAGAAAGTAGAAACCCAGTATGTTTGCCCCATGACTTTTGTGGAAAACAAGTTGAGATTTGCCGTCATTGCTTTACGCCGGGACATTGTACGGCTCTAAATATCAGGGTAAATTTTTCGGGGATTTTTTTGCGAAAAACCCTGTTCTATTTATAGATCATGTCGTGTAGAACCAGACTGGGGGTGAAACATGTATACGCACTGAGATGTAGTAGAGAAAGGGCGCTTTCGGTGGTGCTGACTATGCCCCAGGCACTTCAAGGCTATTTGCATAGCAATGCAGCACGATATCGTGAGGAATCCCTGGGACGAAGCTCACATTCTGTAACCTTGTAGTTTCGTAGGCGGGCTGCCACTGGCTGTAGCACCAAACTGTACGGGTATAGCTGAGGGGTCCTTCTTCTAAGAATGTCATCACCCAGCAGATCTTGCCACGTCCCGTAGGGCCGTTCACCGTCATCGTATAGGGAGGCTCTAATACTCTCATGTAGGTGTTGATCGTTCTTCGCGCATACGTTGAATTTGCGCATTATCTGGACTCCGTTCTGTGAGATGGCTTCGCTCCATATGTCTATGTAGATTAAATGGCGTGGAAAATGACTTCGAACACAAGTGCCATTCGTAAACCATGGCTTTCGTCTCCACGGACACCCAGCGTATAATGAAGCTTTCACAGATATATGTCGTGTTTACATGCAAGAGCTCGGAACTCGGGCATGGGACAGTTGTAAGCTCGGAGCTCTGGGATGGGGCAGTTGGGAGCTCCGAGCTCGGAAGGAACTCGGGAATCGGGGATGGGGCAGTTGGGAGCTCGGTAATCGGGGATGGGGCAGTTGGGAGCTCGGTGGTGATGACCGAAGATTGCCGGAGATGACCGGACATTGCCGGAGATGACCGAAAATTCCCGGAGATGATCGGACATTGCCGACGATTGCCGGAGATTACAAGAGATGGCCGAACATTCCCGAAGATTGCCGGAGATGACCGGACATTGCCAAAGATTGCCGTAGATTGTCGATGACCAGACGTTGCCAAAGATTGCCGTGTCACGTGACCGGAAGTGACGTCATCAGCCTCACTTTCGGCCTCATTTTTTCGACAGAGTTCACCTTTATATACTACTAATACCGGTAGATTCTTGAATCTAAAGACATTTTGCCATCATGAAACGCAAGGGGGAAGAGTCTAGCCCCTTGTCCGCCAGGGAGGGAGGGAGAGAGGGTTTAGCTATCTCCCGAGGCAGAGACTGATGGCTCAGACATATCTGGTGGTCTTCGAGGAAGGATTTAGCCATGAAATTGTGGTCCCCGAAGGAGGGCTGAACCAATTTGGTCACCGAGGGAGGGCTTCGGGGACTACAATTCCAGAACATTACAGAGAGATAGATTATCTGACAACAGGCAATGAAAGATAATTATAAAAGTTTTGTACATAGCAATTGATACACTTTATTTACCTTTATACTGTCATGTAGTAAAATATGTTTTTATGTACACTCGTGTCAAGCGCATCGCTGCAGCTTAACTCGTCATTTATCTTACTGTAAGCTGATTAGCGTGTACATATCCAAACTCTCCTATACGTTGAAGTGAAGAATCAAATGTACTCGCCAAGGCTATATTGAAGAAATTAAACGGGAAGTTTGGCTAAAGCTTTCATGTTTTGGGCGACGCTGATTACTAACTTGTGTCGGCTGCTGACCGGTGAGTGAGTGAGTGAGTAGGATTTAACGTCGTTTTCAACAATTTTTCAGCCATATCACGACGGTGCCTACATGTGCCTGGACACGAGAGTGCCCTCAGTTCCTTTTACCCTGGACACTGATAAGCCCAGCTGTGAGCGGGGATATTTTCATATCCTGAAAGTCCTCGGGGGGATCCGAACCCACGCCAGACCAGCAGCCGTGATTACGAGCGTGCACTCTTTCACCATGGCCACACTCCCGCCCCTTGCTGACCGGTGAACTCACACTGACATCTGCTATGGTTACGGTAGGCCTACATGTAACCAATTAGCGCAACCAATATCTGTTACCACGCAGAAACGGAATAACTATCGATAGTTTCTGATTTCTTCAATATAGACGAACGCATGTAATTGATTCCTCTCTTTACGTCTCTTCTGGGTATCTTGGAGCGTTTTGAGTATAATTTACACGCTAACATGCTCACTGCGACTTATCTAGCTCATAAATATTTCAGACAAGTCTGCAATCACAATGCTATAAACAACATATCATAACATTCATATTTATAATAATAATATTTTCATAGCCTGTCTATGAGCGTGACACGAAAATGCAACCGTGTTACCATGAGCTGCGAAACAATAAAATGTGTTTTGACTCTCATAAACTCTCCATCCATGTACAGTCATTTTACTCATCAATTATTATAACTGGTACATATTAGCAATACCTGGAATATTAAAGTTTTCTCTTTGACTGGCATTATTTAATCTTGGAAACCAAACCGGAAATTTTTTAATTATGGATAAGACTTTTTGCAGGGAGACCGACACCTCAGACACAGGTCCTCAGACATTTCAAATTGAGAAATATTCAATTTCGCATAAATAATCCAATCTTTGTTATATTGAAAGTAAATGTTCATTGTTAAACAAATTTACAACATTTAATTTGAATATGACCAAATTTGTTGCCATGGCAACCATCTCAGTTTAATAGAAATAACATGGAAATAGATAGGTCAGTGTCGCGAACTTCAAGTTTTTTTTGTCAATTGGATAGAAAATGACCCTAATTTTTGCATTTGAATTAGATAAACGGGATTTACGTGTTGTCGAAAATTTTGATTAAAAATAGCAGTATTATTCGAATCAAGACTATAACGAAGAGGAATTGGGTGAAATTGCAAACAAGACTTCATTCCAGCTATTCAATCCAATTCGGTATATTGCAAACAGTCCGCTCCAAAACGAAAATAATATTGACTATGGGGAAGTTGTCAAAGGAGTAATGGACAAAACAATGTTGTGTATCAACAATGTTATGTTGAAATGTAGTGTAAGTACTTGATTAATAAAACATATTGTTATGCTCCTCATGCGAAGTATGCTGGCATTTAATAAAACTCTATGTAAAATAGAGAAGTGTCGATCTCCACCTTAATATCCAATATGGCTATATGAAAACAAGCGACGTTTCGCGTCAAATTGTTCCCTCATTATCGGACAATATTGGTTATGATATAATGGAAGGGTTGCACAGTAGGACTTGAAGATAAGCAGAAAGTGTTAATTCGACTATTTGATATATATTGATTAAATGGATCAAAACCGTCAAACAGGAATAGGAAATCATAGAATCTGATTGGATGCCGGGTATTGTGCATGCCCCTCATTGGGAGTTGTAGAGCTGGGCTAGCAGACGAGGAAACATGGGCGTCGCCAAGATTTCTTGAAATATTCATTCGGGAGACCAGGACTGTCCAACAAGGAAAAATAACATACGGTTCAGCGCTGAGAGGAGGCCGTTCGCATCCAACGACCCCCCTCCCTCCTAACAACGCCTTGGGACATCCAAATCACAGTTCGATACTAAATTAAGATTGATCATGTAGTTATTATATTATATATTATATTATAGTTATTATATTCCTCGCCCTCCAGCTTAGGGCAGCATGCTTTGTACCATACCATGTTTGTCAGGCACAGAAGGTAAATTAAAGTGCCAAACAAATTAGGCTCTCTGACGATTCATTGTGATCACCAATGTCTGTAGAGCCTAATTTTCCAAATTTAATTTTTTTTGCAGTTTTGGTTAGGTTTTTGTTAGGGTTAGGGTTTTGTTAGGATATGTTTGTTTGGGTCATCGTCGCCGTGTGACCGATAAGGTTAGGTACGACGTTAAACTCCAAACAACCAACCAACTACTATATTCCTCTCATTCAGCAGATGAATCGAACGATCAGTTTTGGTTGAATTATGACGTACATATAGAAGCATGGCAAACAGAGCGGTCAAGTGTGGAGTATGTGGGAAAGCAGATTTGTTTGGTCAGGAATGAAGGGAAGAGAAAATGATCAGTAGAGAAGATTTGGGGGTTCGGGGACACAGAGTAATTCTGATAATCTCCAGTTAATCACTGTTTTCATAATAATTTTATCGTCCTTGTGTTCTAATACCAAACACCAACGATGACCCCTCATAGCCTATCTATGTAACCCGAGATTTCTATAAGTTCTCCTTGCCGGGGGAACCCCACTTTTTCTAACTTTGACCCAAAAATATTGATATAGAATTAATACGATGGTATTAAAAGAATAGCAGGAGAATAAATAACGCAAATGCACTATTAAATATAAATTCAGTTTGAGTTGAGCCGCTGTGCCCTCGTTAAGTACATTACGCCCCATCCCCGAAAAAGATTTCGTTTTCACTTGCCAGTATACCGACACAAGATAAACATGAAGTTTTTACACACCGGTATACCAACATATCATAAAGATGAAGATTTACATACCGTAACCCACAAACAATACAGATGAAGCGTAAAAACAACGAATATTGCACAAGTGTATACACGAATTATGTACAGATGGCGATGATGACATTTGACGTAGATATTAATACAATGAGAATCTGTTCATCAATTTAACAGTTAAAAGTCCCGAAAGACATGTAGAAATTATAACAAATGTGCTGCTCTTTTTCATTGCTGCGAAGTCATCTACATTCCAACTATCGGTATTGGTGGCGCAGTAAGCAGGCACAAAATATGACATGATTTTTGACAATTTTTCAGCTGGACTCGATCCACAGTTCCGTCTCACTGAACTCGTTTGACAGTTGAACACTTCTTGCATAAACCTGAAAAATGCATAAAAAAGTCATTTAATTGGAAGTTTTGTGCATATTGAAAACATCTGGGCAAAATACACTAGAGGCTAATCACACTTGAATACATTGAATACAGGGAGAGAGAATTAAGGTTTAACGTCGCATTCAGCAATATTTCAGCTATACAGCGACAGTAGTAGGGAAAGGCTATTCAAACCCGCATTTTGACGGGGGATGTAACTGTTTGCACTTTTTCGATTTTTGACAAATTTCGGGTTATCTCCCTTGATTCGAACATTTGCGTGTTTTCACAGAATAAATAAATGAATAATGGGCATGTATTCTTCCGCGGTGATGCGGTCTGGCGGTGATGCGGTCGCGGGAAAAAGCTTCCGCGAAGAAAAAGTAGTCC
>JAVTVY010013876.1:0-55850 GCA_036873755.1 Hanleya hanleyi | reverse complement strand
CCCAGTCCAAGCATCTCACCACCCGGTCTGCAACGAGCACGCCGGGCCGCCCAGTAAACATAAGATGCGCCATATATCCATACTCTGAATTTGCCTGAAAATATACTAAATTCATGTAAACATTCGGTTGAAATATGGCAACCACTTGAAATAAAGTTAGAGCCATAAATGAATTAATAAGTTATATCAACCCCAATTTGTCATATTAAGGGATAGCAATCATAGCCTAATGTAGGACCGAACAGCCGCTGATTTCCAACGCCCCAATTTTTTTATATGGTCTTCAGAAATTCCACAAAGGGTGGCAGTCGTTCCGGCTCCAATTCTGAAGGAATGTGAAGTGTAAGTCTTACATGGAATGCCAATAAAGGAAATCGCTTTTTGCAAGACTGCACTGAATTGAAATCGTGTCAGAGGGGTTGTGTCAAAATGGCAGAGAAACTGGGAAGATGGCGATTCACGAATCGCCAAAAATTCCTGAGCGGCCTTAACTGGACATGTGGCATTCCTGGTCGGATTGAGGGTTATATACGTTTGGCGACCATGCTGATCAGTTTTGGAATATCTGAGTCTAAGGCGTAGACACGTACCCAACTCCGAAGTTTGAAATGATAAATCTCCCATGCTCAATGCCCGGCCTGTTCTGTCCATTGAGCAGTCTGATACGAGTTCCCCCATGCACTCTTAAAAATCCGAAAAAAGCCAACAAAAATGCTGCCTGGAATAAGGCAGCCTCATACAAAGATGTACAAATGTGTGGCAGGGCCATAATTATTGTTTGCAGGATGTTGTAAGTAATGGGTGAGCGATTGTCTCTACGATTGGCTGACCGCCGGAAACCTTCCAATAATTTCTTAACAATGAAATGTTGTGTAGGGTCGACCCAGCCCATTAGTTTGTGCTTATGTCCTATACCCGCCAAATAAGTTGCTGCCGAGGACGGTGCTAAAGTATTTGTTGATAAATGAGCAATAAATAGAATAATATGGTTGACAGGTGCTGGCCACAACTGAGGTAAACCTACTGTTCCTCTGAAGGTTAAAAATGAATTAATGCCTGTAGCATAAGCTTTCAATGTTTTTGCTGCTAATGATCGGTTCAGTAACTCGCTCGCTGCTACCCACAAATTTGCCAGATAGCTGCTGGTATCTGCGTCGCTTCCTTGTCGGCATGCGGTGCATGTCTCCGAAATCGGGCTAGCTGCAAACGAGAAAGAGAATCTGCAATATTGTTCTGAATTCCTGAAACATGAACCCCCCGGAAAACTATGTTGTGTGTCATACATTGCAACACTATGTAACGGACTAGGTTCATTACCCTGGATGACTTTGAGGTAGACTTGTTCAGGACTGTAACAACTGCCTCATTATCACATCGGAATATGATTTTCTTGTTAGCTAGTTGTCCCTCCCACACCATGACCCCCAGTGCTATTGGAAATAGTTCAAGGAATGCAATGTCCTTGCATATCCCCAGTTCTAACCAATTAGGTGGCCAAGTGCCACAGATCCCGTGACCATTAAAGTATGCCCCAAATCCGCATGAGCCACTAGCATCCGTGGACAGCTGGATCGACTTGTTTGATAACCAAAACTGGTCTACAAAAAATACCACGCCATTGAAGTTGACCAAAAATTCTTGCCACATTTTGAGGTCAGCTCGCATTCCAGAGGTTATCCGAATGTAATGATGTGGTTTTTTAATGTGACATGTTGCGTTAATCAGCCTTCTACAAAAGGGGCGTCCAGGTTTTATTGCTCGACAAGCAAAATTCAGAGTTCCAACTAATGATTGTATCTCTTTGAGCTTCAGTTTATTCCGACACAAATAAGAATTAATTTCCAACTGAAGTTTTTGAACTTTATCCTGTGGGAGGTGTATTTGATGCAGGTAGGTGTCTAAAGATAGGCCCAAAAACACTAAAAGTTTTGATGGTCCATCAGTTTTCTCCCCTGCCACAGGGATGCCTAGCAGGTCACATACATACAGGAAACAGTGCAAGATATACTGACAAATTTCTTTTGACTCCCCGACAAATAAAAAATCATCAAGAAATTTCAAAACCCCAGGTTTGCCGGAAATTTTTCGTACCAGATATGCTATGAAAGTGCTGAATTTCTCAAAAGTAGAACAGGCAATGGAACACCCAAATGGCATGGCAAGATCTACATAATATGAACCTTGAAATTTAAAACCTAACTGGTTGTGATCTTGACTGTGGACTGGTAATAAACGGAATGCTGAACTTATATCGGCCTTCGCTAAATATGTGTCACCGCCCACTAAGTGTATCAGGTCTATCGCATCATCTATACTTGAATATTTCACAGAACACCTTTCAGGGTCCAAATAATCATTCAGGGATTCCCCTTCTGGGTATGACAAGTGGTGAATAAGCCTAAATTCACCTTCAACCTTTTTAGGGACCAAACCAATTGGAGAAACTCTGAATGGTTCAAATGGAGGTTTATCAAATGGTCCAGCCACCCTATTCATCTCTAACTCCCTTTCAATTTTCTGTCGGGTTACTAGAGGATTGTCTCTAACTGATTTCAAGTTCTCAGCATCAAATGATATTCTGGGGCCACTATAATGCAAAGGGAAGCCATATTTGAACCCGTTTAAAAGATATTCTGCATCCTCCCTGATTGGATATTTTTCAAGTTCAATTTCCATCTGGTCCACTCTGATTGGAGTGGACGCTAGGCCGAAAGGGCTTCCGGGTAAGCTGGGGGCTGGGTTTCTGGTTACCCTTGGCTTTAAAACATTTGATTTCTGGATGTCCCATAGCCCCACAACATTTGCATGCATGACGGAAGCGACAGTTGAGGAATGTACACTGGCCCCTGTTGTAGTCCCAGCATACTTTTCCCTGGCCAGCATTATTAAATCTGGCTGTGGTTTGTGGTGCTGGATTGTTTTGTGGCAATGTTGCTATCATCCACAGTTCACCATCTATAGCTCCCCAAGAACGAAGTGGATTCCTTACCATTCTCCATCGAAACTGTTCATCATACTTGAGCCAAGTTACCTTGCCATGTTGTGCGGCCAAAGTGCGGACCGTGTTGAGGTACTTGAGCATTTCCCTAGCTCTAGTGGGGTGACGCTCCAAATAGATATCCATAAAAATGGTATAAGCTGTCACCCAAGTCTCAATATCTTTAATAGGCCTAGTCAATATTCTTGGCCGCATGGTTGCTTTTCCATCACTGATGCCAAAGTTAAGTGCATATGATGGCTCCAACATGTCTTGAGTAGACTTAGTTAATATGGCAAAATCCACAAAATTCCCTTTCCAAATTTTTTCTTTGACAGATTCTGGTACATGAGAACTAAGGGGATCCAACACGCTACGAATTGGGGTGGGTTGATACATGTAGGTGGAAGGGTCGAACAGTGACGGGTCTGGGCCCGGGGAACCAGGCAGTAAACCCTCTGCACTACCAAAATCTACATTTAATACACTGTTACAAGTACTTGTGCCTGGTGGTACCATAGCCATAGGGGGGGATTGTACTGTTGTATCTGATTGGGATCTACATGTACTGGTACTACTGGTTTGGCCATGATGATCTGCAGGAGGGTTGGGTGCAATCTTACTACACAGTGTATTTACATGGGGCCTAATCTGCTCTACCATGGAATTAATTTGATTGAAAGCTTCCAAGGCCTCGGCAAATACAGAATTATCATGTTCAGCAATAGATGCGAGGCGACCTTGATTGTGACTCTGATTTTGTGTGCCATAATCAATACTTATACCACCATTACCATCCTCATGATCACCGACCACACGTTGTTGTTGTTGTGGAGCAGGGATGATATCTTGGCGAACTGGCCGTGCCGCGGTGCCAGCATGCTCAGTGCGTGCAACCTCGTGCTCGCCGGGTAGAAGACGGGAAGCAGCCTTTCTAGTACGTTTCGGTCTCGTAGGCTGGACGGGCGGTTGTACCACATCAATACTGCGAGGTTGCCTGCGTTTTGGTCCATACTTCATGTAAGGGAGCACGAGAGAGATATCCTCTCCTTATTGGCGTTTACGCCAATGGCATTCAACTTTAATAGGGTGGGTGGTGGTGGTTGGAGACCGTGATACATGGACATTGAACAAGGAGTATTTCTGTGACCGGCAGAATGAAGCGACAGAATGACCGTATGCTGTCTGTTTTGGGGGAGACGTCAGAATGGCAGAATGAAAATCGTGGTCGAGTAGGCCTTCTTTTATTTTGGCGACGGCACTATGGCACAATGAAGCTCTCTCAATTTATCAAGTATTTACAAATAGGACTATTACTGTGGCCGGCAGAATGAAGCGGCAGAATGACCGTAGTCTCCCTTATTTGGGGAAGACGGTAGAATGGCACAATGAAAATCATGGCCTTGTACTCGTTTTTTTTTATCACGGCAGAATGTCTCAATTAAACTTTCTCAATTGATCAACTATTTAATTAGTCTTTTTTTTATCACGGCAGAATGATCCAACCGATCCAATTCAACATTTCCAACTTATCAACTATTTAAAATATAAAAAATAGAAGGATTTCTCTTTTTTTTGGGTGCACGGCACAATGTCACTTTCTCAATGTATCAAGTATTTAAAATACAAGGATTTCTGTGATCGGAAGAATGAAGTGACAGACCCACCGTACTCTTTGTTAATTTTTTTTAGACACAAAATGTGTCAATGTTACATACATATATGTAGGAGGATTTGACATCGATTGAAAAATGTAGGCCTACATATACAGCAAGGCTACCAAAGAGCTCGCCTGGTATTTCCTTCCGATATGTATTATTCTTTCCTTGCCATGCTTCATCCACTCCAGTTGTGTACCAATTCATAAACATCCCCTCCATCGTGAAATGATGGACAATGTGTATGGCATGTGTATGGCATGTGTATGGCAAGTTTAGGCTCAATTGTTTTACTTAATTGGAAAGTAAAGCAGAGCCTGTGTTCAGTGATCCGTCAGTTCAGCTACTTGGATAGTTTCTTTGGTCGCTGTTCTATCTCTTAATCTGCATGCATGCGAGACCTTGGAAAGTAAAGCAGAGCCTGTGTACTGATCCGCGAGTTCAGCTGCTTGGGTTCTAAAACTTAAGTATTTTGTGAAAAATACGTCTCGTCATAAATTATGTAAAGATTAGTTGTAAAAATATTTATTGTTATATAAATAGGCCGATTCTCTGCAAATGTTATCATTACCCGAACACATCCTCCAGTGCGGAGGCAAGGAGTAGGGGGAGGGGGCGGTGCGTCCCCCTGTCACCAGGTCTTAAATCCGAGAATGTCTCCTGATCAGTACTCCATTTCTGTGGAGTGTTTGTTGGCGGTTTCAAGTCTTTAAGCCATCCGGAATGACCCGAATATTTCAGGGAACATATTTTCGAAGGATCTGGTCTGTTTGATGCTGTGTTTTGTATTGGTAATTTTGGTGCATCTTCCATGTAAGGATCACGAAATTGGCGAAGAGTGTCTTTTAGCGGCGTTTGAAACATTTCCTTAAGGGGTCGGTGGTCGGGCTGAGAGTGGTAAATCACTTTGCCTGTCGGCCTATACTACTGCGGTAATGTATCTCTTCATAGAAACGGCGTTTGGCAGTGTCAACCAGTGTTAGGGAGGAATGTATGTCAAGTCGAGTGTCAAAGCGGTGTTAGGGAGGAATGTACGTGAAGTCAAGTGTCAACCAGTGTTAGGGAGGAATGTATGTCAAGTCGAGTGTCAAAGCGGTGTTAGGGAGGAATGTACGTCAAGTCTAATGTCAAAGCGGTGTTAGGGAGGAATGTGCGTGAATTCGAGTGTCAACCAGTGTTAGGAAGGAATGTATGTGAAGTCGAGTGGCAAAGCGGTGTTAGGGAGGAATGTACGTGAAGTCGAGTGTCAAAGCGGTGTTAGGGAGGAATGTATTTGAAGTCGAATGTCAAAGCGGTGTTAGGGAGGAATGTATGTGAAGAAGACTGTCAAAGCAGTGTTAGGGAGGAATGTATGTGAAGTCGAGTGTCAAAGCGGTGTTAGGGAGGAATGTATGTCAGGTCGAGTGTCAAAGCGGGATTAGGACTTGGGGTTAGGTATGCTTCATAACTATCAGGTTTAGGGTCATTTCAGCTATAGAAGTCAGATAATTTCTCCACCAAAGCGTAACTAGGGAATGTCGAAGCTGGGCGTTCAGCAGGAGTGTGCTTGAAGTTGACTTTCAAAGCACTGTTAGGAAGGAATATATCTGAAGTGCAGTGTCAAAGCGGTATTAGCGGTATTAGGACTTAGGGTTAGGTATGCTTCATAACTATCAGGTTTAGGGTCATTTCAGCTATAGAAGTCAGATAATTTCTCCACCAAAGCGTAACTAGGGTAATGTCGAAGCTGGGCGTTCAGCATGAGTGTGCTTGAAGTTGACTTTCAAAGCACTGTTAGGAAGGAATATATCTGAAGTGCAGTGTCAAAGCGGTATTAGGGAAAATGTACGTGCAATCGAGTGTCAAAGCTGTATTAGGGAGGAATGTATGTTTAGGTGAGTGTCAAAGCAGTGTCACGGAATGTATGTCAAGTCGAATGTCAAATTGTTATTAGGGAGAAATGTATGTGGAGTCAAGTGTCAAAGCGGTGTTAGGGAGGAATGTATGTGAAGTCGAGTGTCAAAGCGGTGTTAGGGAGGAATGTATGTGAAGACGACTGTCAAAGCAGTGTTAGGGAGGAATGTATGTGAAGTCGAGTGTCAAAGCGGTGTTAGGGAGGAATGTATGTCAGGTCGAGTGTCAAAGCGGGATTAGGACTTGGGGTTAGGTATGCTTCATAACTATCAGGTTTAGGGTCATTTCAGCTATAGAAGTCAGATAATTTCTCCACCAAAGCGTAACTAGGGTAATGTCGAAGCTGGGCGTTCAGCAGGAGTGTGCTTGAAGTTGACTTTCAAAGCACTGTTAGGAAGGAATATATCTGAAGTGCAGTGTCAAAGCGGTATTAGGGAAAAATGTACGTGCAATCGAGTGTCAAAGCTGTATTATGGAGGAATGTATGTTTAGGTGAGTGTCAAAGCAGTGTCACGGAATGTATGTCAAGTCGAATGTCAAATTGTACCTTGTATAGCGTAATAGCTAATTATTTAGCAACTATCTTCAATTAGAAAGCAGGATTGGCTTTGATTGTGACGTTGCAAAGTGACGCTCTCAAGAAAAACATCTTCATTCTGACGCACTTCATTGTGACGTTACAGGGTTAGGCTCACCCTTTCCTTCCATTCTGCCGGTTCAAAGTGCCGGCAGAAGAAAAGTCTCTGATTTTCCATTGTACCGCTGCAAATCTGCCGTAAAGAACTAAAGTGACTGTGTTTCATTGTGACGCTGCAGCGTCAGTACGAAAAAAGATGGTCTTAAATTTTTCATTGTGACGTGCCATTCTGCCGTACCGAGAAAAAGTAATGTTTCTGATGATCAATTAAACGCTTTATTTCCTTCCATTCTGTCGCTTCAAAGTGCCGGCAGAAAGAAAGTCTTTCATTTTCCATTGTGCCGTTCCATTCTGTCGTAGAGGGAAAAAGTGATTGTGTTATATTGTGATGCTGGTAAGCAGGATTGACTTTGATTGTGACGTTGCAAAGTGACGCTCTGATGAAATACATGTTCATTCTGACGCACTTCATTGTGACATTACAGGGTTAGGCTCTCTTCCATTCTGTCGCTTCAAAGTGCCGGCAGAAAGAAAGTCTTTCATTTTCCATTGTGCCGTTCCATTCTGCCGTAGAGGGAAAAAGTGATTGTGTTATGTGATGCTGAGAAGCAGGATTTACTTTGATTGTGACGTTGCAAAGTGACGCTCTGAAGAAAGACATGTTCATTCTGACGCACTTCATTGTGACGTTACAGGGTTAGGCTCACCCTTCCTTCCATTCTGCCGGTTCAAAGTGTCGGTAGAAGAAAATTCTCTCATCTTCCATTGTGTCGCTGCATTCTGCCGTAAAGATGTATAGCAACTACCTCCAATTAGAAAGCAGGATTGGCTTTGATTGTGACGTTGCAAAGTGACGCTCTCAACAAAGACATCTTCATTCTGACGGACTTCATTGTGACGTTACAGGGTTAGGCTCAACCCTTCCTTTCATTCTGCCGGTTCAAAGTGCCGGCGGGCAGAAAGAGAGAGAGTCTTTCATTTTTCATTGTGCCGTTCCATTCTGCCGTAGAGGGAAGAAGTCATTGTGTTATATTGTGATGCTGGTAAGCAGGATTTGACTTTGATTGTGACGTTGCAAAGTGACGCTCTCAAGAAAGACATGTTCATTCTGATGCGCTTCATTGTCACGTTACAGGGTTAGGCTCACCCTTCTTTCCATTCTGCCGGTTCAAAGTGCCGGCAGAAGAAAACTCTCTGATTTTCCATTGTGCCGCTGCATTCTGCCGTACCGAGAAAAGGTAATGTTCCTGATGACAAATTGAAAAGTCAACTTCATTTCCTTCCATTAAGAAGATGCAAAGAGCGTTGACAAAGACAGAGCTGTACTCTGCTGTACAAAGAAACTACTTTGAACCACATTGTGTTTCATTAATATGGCACTTGTACGGCTGAAAATAAGAGAAGGGTGCAGGTTTTCCACCCTCTTATAGTCTCTCTCGTGCTTCCTTACATGAAGTATCCACCTGCGTTTTGGTGGTCTCGCACGAGGCATAATTCAGAAAAGATTTCGTTTTGATCAGTTAAAACTTCATGGAAAAATTTAACCAAAACGTGCGTCGTATCATCCAGAATTGGGGCACCGGTCTGCGCATGTGTAAACCTCATGAATGGGTTCGGGGCATATGCACTAAGACAACTCTGACAGATCAATCAATGGAAGACAACTGTGGTATTACAACATAAATCTAAAAAGGCATTTAGAGTGGTTTCCCCTGAGTTGCAAGAAATAATAGGAATTAAGCTCATATGTAGCTGAATTCATTTATATTCTGAAGTTGGCCACATATCTCAGTGTTATTATACGTGCTATATCTACTACCCATACACAAACTTTAGACATACACTCGGCTTTATTCTTGAAGTTTCTTTAATCGTCCGAGTTGTATAAAAAAAAGCACAGCCACCCATTATAATGAAATCCGCCTTAAGCCATTTTCACGTGTCACGTGCCTATATGTATAAGTTTTTCATTTATCCCAGTTATGAGGGAGTGAATTCCTCTGAACAGCCAGGTCTATATGTTAGGCTGACATTTCTTCTTCCTTCAGACCCAGGCCCGTAGCCAAGGGGGGTTTTCTGGGTTCAGACGAACCTAATCCTTTCGGAAATTTTATATATTTTTCTCATTTAAATGCCCTTTTCAAACACTGAAGCGAACCCCCTATTTGCCCCTTTTCCCATACAGTGAACCCCCTGATGTGCCCTTTTGGAGCGAAGGCGAACCACCCATCAGTAAATCCTGGCTACGGCCCTGAGACCATGCCATCATCCATAATTCATACACACTATCTGTAACATGACGGATGCAATATGCCCTGACCATTCTGGCCGTGCTATTTTTGGGATTTTCGAATCACATAATAGAGGATGGAGGGGGTGATTTCACCTAATATAAAAACTTCAATCAATTGATCATTCTTGTACACCATAATGTCATTCTCTGCTCCTTAGGGGGCGCTGTGATTAAAATGATTCTGATTCTGATTCCACCAAACCTCTGCGAATATGCCCATGTTTGACCTGTTCACTCAGCTGTTGAGCGAAGAATTATTAGAGAACATAACTTTCAGTTTGGGCGCTCTATCGTCATCGGCACTATCACACAGAGCGTGCCGTGCGACCCTTTCCCCCCTTCCCATCTTTACATGAGCTGAAGAGGTGAACATGGACTTGGCTAGCCACAACTGTTCCTATCAATACCTACTAGTAGTAGGAAAAGTTGTGGCTAGGACTCATATCTGCTCATGATCATCTTGACTTGGCAGACTTCTCGCCTTCTGTCTGTCTGTTCCTGCTCAGATTTCAGAGAAAATCAAATTTATATAATTCACGACTTACGCATGTTGGTCACCCCATAGTTGTAGCGGACCTGAACAGCTGAAGCTGCACACAATCTTTTTCAATTAACGCATCATTTGACTGCACTCTCCGACGACTCAGCTGCTCAGCGTCCTCGAGATGTAGACTCTCTGACATGGGAAGTAGAACTCTTCTGTTGCTGGAGGAGAAAAAAATACATTCGTCTATTTCCACTCTTAGGGTGCATTCCACACCTAAATGATGTGCGGTTAAAATAGACATGGGTTCGGGTCTTCGGCCTCAAATATATGTAAAATCTTTAACAAAACCCCTGTGATAGTATATATTTTCTGAATGGGCACACCCATGCCATTATTCCAGGAGACAAGTGAGCTATTCAAATTGAAAAGGAAAGACGTGCAATCCTCCTTAAACCTTCAACTTTTCTGGAAAACTCCATAAAATGTACGAAAATGTGCCAAATTCGACCCACCATCCAGAGAAAACAAACGAAATGATTTTCTTGTTAGACTTGTGAAAGTTTCTCCGTCCAACGGGCATTTTAAAAAGCGAAAAAAATCAGAGGGTCGACCTACTCGTTTTTTGTAAAATTTTATCGCCATAAGGGAATCATGATTTTCGTTCCCCGAAAAAGTGAGGACTTTGTCCTGCCAGATATTCAATTCCGGAAACCATTAACTCTGTAGTGGCGCGTAGATGCGATAAGCAAGCAATTGTTATATCCTCGTTTGAAGAAATGGTTACGTCCAGCAGGGTGATACTACAGATATCAGCTAGTAGAAAGGGAAGAAGAATTATCATGCTGTCAAAAACAGGCGACCTTCCTTATTATGAAATTAGGGAGGGGCCATTTGTGCGAAACCGTGGCCTAGTGTGGAGTGCACCCTTACACAACTGCACTTCGGCACTCACCGAAGCCAAGTCGAACTGGTGGGGAGAAGTTACTGCCAACCTGTCAACTGCAGATACGAAGACTCTTTGGAAGACAGTCAACAAACAACTCCACGGAAACACTAACGCCGCCATTCAACTAACGCCGCCATCAACAACAATACATACCTTTTTGAGGATGATAAAATCGCGGAAAAGCTGGCTGAAATCCACATCACGAAACCAGACCCTCTCAACTCAAACCATTGGACCGATGAGGTGGAGCGGACAGTTATGAACATTACACAAAATTCAAACCCCGACAATGAGTATGATCTCTCCGAAGAAAACAGTGACATTAGTGTCGAGGAAGTCACCCATGCAATCGCACAGATGAAAGCAATTTCAGCTCCTGGCCCAGATGGAATCCTACCGTGTATGATTAAAAACTGGGGTCCAACTGCAACAATAGCGCTGACACATCTGTTCCAAGTGTGCTGGGCAAATGGTATGGTTCCTGAAGTATGGAAACAAGAAAACAAAATCTTCATCCCTAAACCAGGTAAGCCGACCTACCACGAGCGGAAATCCTACCGCCCACTCAGCTTGTCAAGCATCGTCGGAAAGCTATATGAACGTGTCGTCACCAAGAGACTCACCTTTTTTCTGGAAAAGCATGACCTCTTTGACCCAAACCAGTATGCCTACTGTCGCAACCGGAGTGCGACCCAGTCTGTGCTGTACTTGGTAGACGACATCCAAGCTGGTTTCACTGAAAACAAGTCCACTGTAGTAATGTTCCTTGATCTGGAGGGAGCATTTGACTCCATCTGGCGTAGCGGCCTCATCTATAAATCTTCAAAGATGGGAATCAAGGGTCGTTTACTACTCTATATCACAGACTTCCTGAAGAACCGCAGGAGCAGATGCCTAGTGAACTCGTTTTCTGGCGACTGGATGGATAACTGTGTTGGTGTCCCTCAAGGCTCGGTGATCAGTCCTCTTTTGTTCAGCATATATGTCTGTGACATGTGTGATGATATCTGTTCAGGACACAAGAAATTTGCAGACGACATCCAAATTTGGGAATCTCACTCAGACCCACAGATAGCAGCTGATGTGGTATCAAAATGTGCGTACACACTAACCAAATGGTGCCGGATCTGGAAGATCATTCTCAGTGCAGAAAAGACAAATGCCATCTGCTACTCCAAATCAAAATCAAAGGCAGTGAATGTCAACATTGGAAATGTAAACATCAGTCAAGTAAGCAGTGCCAAATGTCTCGGAGTCACTCTTGACGAAAAACTGAACTTTAACCAACACATCACCAACACTGTGTCGAAAACATCCAAAGCACTTAACAAATTGAAAATTTTCTTCTCCACCTCCAACGGATGCACGACCAAGACGGGCATTCATTTGCTCAAGGCCATCATTCGAACTCTACTTGAATATGCCGCCCCAGTGTGGTGCACCACCAGCTATACAAACGTAGCCAAGTTACAATCTATTCAGCACCAGGCCCTAGCATTCGTTTCCGGCGCCCTACGCAGCAGTTCTACGGAAGCTCTTGAGGTTGAGTGCAACATCATTCCATTCGACCTCCGACTCGGAGAGGTTCTTCAACAAGAATTTATACGCATCATCAGGAAACCAAATTACGATCCCTTGAAAATGAGGCTAATTCAACAAGCACGATCACCTACTCGCAGTTTGACGGTGCTGAACAAAATAGCAAGTGAAGCAAGACACTCGTTTAAGGATATCAACCCGCAACAGTTTGACCCTTTTGATACCACACCGCAGCTGACCACACCAATCAACAAATTTGTCATCCATAGAGAGGCCATTGGTAACTCCCACAACAGAACCCCAGAGCAAATCACTCAAGCCCAGAGAGAAGTAAAAAACTTCCTGACGAGCATCAATGACAGCATGCAGAGAAACGGCATTGTGGCATTCACCGATGGCTCGGCATATGGAAATCCGGGGCCCACAGGCTCAGCAGCTGCAGTCTATACTCAAGGCCTTGACAGCTCTCCTATAGTTTTGAGAGAACCAGTCTCCCCAAACAGCAATAACTATCACGGTGAACTGAAAGCAGTGGAGATTGCCATAGTCTACATCGCCCAGCTTCCTGTCCTGAATCAAACTCAATCTGTTTTCATTCTGACTGACTGCCAATCCGTTCAGAATTCACTGTGCAACAACAAGCCTGTAGAATGCCAAAGTCAAATCGCAGCTAACATACAGAAAACCGCTCAAGAACTCAAGGCTAGAAACGTACGTGTCCACGTCGCTTGGGTTGCTGGCCATGCTGATGTTGCTGGAAACGAAATCGCAGATCTAAATGCAATCAAAGTACTTAAAGTACTGATGTCGGGTTTACTTGCATCAGAGGGGTTTATTAGTCCCATATTTGTGATCATTTAAGGGAGGAAAGGTGGTGTTCGCTTTACATAAGGAATCTTCCTCAAGCTGTTGGGTTTGTAGGGCCAAACTTTCACTTTTATCAAAATGATATGAAATGGACCATTTTGTACAGCCTATACATGCTGAATTACAAAACACGAAATAATGAAGGGCTGCAGAAGCACGAAAACGAATTTATGGCGCACCATAGGTTCATTGGCTTATTTTCGTATTTTTATGCACTTTTCGGTGCAGATTTTCTTTTCGTTACAAAAATAGGACACCTTTATCCAAAACCAATTTGAGCAACAAATAATTCTGAAATATTCAGTCTAAATAAGCTGTGTGTATCAAAAATGCATTGAAGACGATTCCCTATATCTAAAGCTAACACCACCTTTGTGATCTTACAACAAAAGTTCCACGGATCGGTTGTCGATGGACCATGAAGAATGGCGTGACCGCAATATAGAAGGTTTTTGTGGATACATCTCTATATAGGATGTGTATGCACATTTTTATCTAGAGTATAAAACTTCGACTTTTGTAAAATGTGGATACGCATCCTATAAGAGATGTATCCACATTGTATCCACATTTATATAATTTCCATACTTATTTAATCTGTGAGAAAATGAATCTACTAAAAGTACATCCAGACAAGAAAATCTTCAGACGTCGCAATCTCCGACAAGTTCAGAAAATTCGCTATTCTCCTACTCCAAGATCATTTTTCTAACAACTCTTGACTATAAAGCAAGATACTGTCATACTCATAGTGTTATTTTAAATACTAAATAATCACGGTTTTACAGAAATGCCTTTAAATTCATATGGATTGGAAAGAAAAACTATAAATCTAGAAAACGAGCCGATCTTATTTAGTTTCATTGAATTCGTATGTCGTGTAAAAAGTTTACTGATTGGTTGAATAACGTGTGGGCGGAGCCAATATGTACTGTTCAGCCAATCAAATTCACGATTACTTGTACTCTGGGAAATTCAGACTTGGGATGAAAGTTCAGCGTTTACGGGATCGAAATATCGTATCTCTTTCTCATCCATACCAGCAAAAGGAAAACACCCCAGGTTTTTATTCTTTGTAACCATAATCAGATATGTAAAAGAGTTTTGTGCAAAAGTGCCAATCGTTCCTATTTCGACGGAGACACTTGAAAAAATAACGAAATCTGTCCCAAAATCTTTCGCCAAAATTTCTGCCAGAGTTTTGTCGCAATTTTATTCAGTTCTCATGCTGATAATTGATCAAGTAAGGTGGAAGTAAAAATGTGGATACATCACCAAAAATCATGTGTATCCACAATTTGGAAATTTCTTGTTTTCGGTGATTTTAAAATGTGGATACCCATAGATAATTTGTATCCACAAAACTCGCTACGTGGTTACGCCTGGAGAATGACTACGGCGCACCCTTTCCGCCGTAACAAATGATACCGGATAAAATAGATTGGAAAGGCAAATTTTAAAGGAAATTGTAAAGATAAAATTTACTGCGATAATGTACCAATTATCACGTTCAATGCACAAGCTACCGTGCATTGCACATGTGTATATTACAAGCGTCTAGTCCGTCATTCATAATCCAGCCGTCGTCCATTAGAGAATATCCGCGTCCATAATCCAAAGACCTATTCCATTTTCCACATAACAGTATTAGCACCAAATTCAAAAAGACAATCATAGTATACATAAACATAGGCAGACAGAAGTACGGATTTTTTTATGAATGCTGTAAGGGGCATCAAATGAGAACAGTCTCCGGGCAGGAGATCAAAACTACACATGTGCAGAAGAAAAAAGAAAAACTGAAAAGTGATACCCTTGGTAAACCCGACAAAAATGGCAGCAAAAGAAGCTGCCAACTCCACACCGGCGAATCAAATCATAACAAAGAATGAAGCCCATCAGATCATAAGAAGAAGAGGGATGGAATCCTGGCAATTCAGATGGCATCACTCTGATAAAGGGAGACAACTATATGACCTTCAGCCAACTGTGGGTCAACACTCTAGGCAACAGGAAAACCGAAGTATCCATCAGGAGGTTGCGACTCTGCCAAACCAAGCTGAACGCACATACAGCCAGGTGGGGCATTCCATCTTGCCCCTCGCCTCAATGTGATTGCTCACAAGGGAAAGAAACTATCAATCACTATTTGTTCAACTGTCTCACCTGGGCTGCACACAGGGAATCGATGTTCAACAAGATTGACAGCTCCTTCTCAAGACATAATGTCCGGGCATCAGGTCGCGTTATTGACTCGTTTACTCTCCTCGGCAACCACAACAGCTCTATCAATCCAGACGTCTCAAATGACATTCTCACAGCAGTAGGAAGCTTCATTACGGAAACCGGCAGAGACATTTGATTTGCGATATTTTAGTCTCGCTCAACCTCCAGACCAGTTCTTTTTAACAGTATACATGTGACTTTTACAAGTGAACTTTTTACAATGTGCCACACAATGTGACTTTTGGCAGCATCGTTGACATTGCCTAGGATTACAACAACAACAACTACACAACTTCGTTCGTTTTTCGTTTGCTATCATAGCTCCTACAAAAAACAGTGATGCTGCGAGACTACAAATTCACAGAAAACGTTACAATCTGTTGCAGGGCGAGCATATGTATATCAAGCTTTCACGGTCGCAGTTGCATTCTTTCGTGTCTTGGTTGACCGGGGGGGGGGGGGGGGTTGTAACGTTGTTAAGTATCTTCTTAACATATATAGGACACAAAACGTAACGAAGTGGTTTCAAAGCACACTTGTTTACTACCGCCATCTATCAGAGTGCAAAGGTCATACATCAGGCTCATATGAAAAGCATCACTGCTAACAGCGGAAACGGATGAGGATCAGATATCGTTACATCCCTCTCTCCATAATAGACAAAAGATCACCAGCTTGAAACTAAAGTTCTTACTGTCAGGAGTAGCTGGATTGTTCGATGCTTTAACATTACTCGTCCTCAAGGTATTACTGGAGATGTTATCAGAGGTTTGTGCTATTTATACAACGCATAACTGAGAAATAAAGTATAATGAAAGTAAACTGTTAATGTCTCTTGCCTTGAAGTTTAGAACTGGCTCACTGCTTCAATATTTAGAGAACAAACAATGTATCCAACAATTTCAAAAGTCCATAGTTCAGAAAGTTCAACCTACACAATACTACACAAAGCTTTCTTCACCACAGTCCATAGTATCTCACATTACACAATACGACAGTTTTTCTTCAGACATAGTCAGTAATCCAGAACTGTTCACATTACACATCACGACACAAAATCCTTCAGATAGGCTGGTTTACGGGTGATTCTACCACTGGACGTTCTCAGTCTCATTCGTAGGAGGACCCGGGCTGGTACATGTAGCAGGTGTACCGTCATTATCGGCCTCCGTGTTCGCTACTGCTGGTTGGATGGAAGTTTGTTCGTTGGCATGTACAGTTGGGCTACGGGTAGGTATGTTTGGTGTAACCCTTGGACCTGTAATACTTCGTGATTCTGATGTGTGATTCTCATTTGATGATCGAAGATGTCGCCTATTTTTACGATACACATGACCATCCTCAGTTCGCACTTGATAGGACCTTATATCAACTTGACCATCGACACGTGCCTTGACCCACTCTCTCCGTCGGCTCATGGGTCGAATTCGAACTACTTCTCCATCATGAAGGACAGGAAGTTCCTTAGTAGAACGATTGTAGTAGTTAGTCTGTTTTACCTTCCGGTTGAACAGTTTACGCGGAACATCCTCCACAACACTGGGAATCAACAGATTGGCGGATGTTGGAAGACGGGTTTTTGTTCTTCGACCGAATAGTCGTTGAGCTGGCGAGGATTGGAGACCCTCAGATGGTGTGTTTCGCCAAGCCAGGAGTGCCAGGTATGGATCTGAAGAATCCTCAAGAGACTTGCGCATCAGTCTCTTCGCAGTCTTGACAGCATTTTCCACTTTACCATTTGATTGTGGGTATGTCGGCGAACTGGTAACAGGAGTAAACTCATACTGTTGTGCAAAACTCTCAAACTCCCTACTGTTAAAAGGAGGTCCATTGTCCGACATGAATTCATCAGGAATTCCATGACGAGCAAGATTTGATTTCAGTTTGGTGATTACTTCCTTTGATGTTTTGTCATGTAGGCGGTCAATCTCGAAGAAATCAGAGAAATAATCGACAGTTACAAGATAGTCCTTGCTGTTGAAACTGAACAGGTCACAACCAATGATTTGCCATGGGCGAATTGGGATTTCGTGACTCACCATCGGTTCCTTCTGCTGTTCATTCTGATATGTGTTGCACACATCACATTTGCTGATGTAATCCTCTAATTCACGGTTCATATTTGGCCAATACACAATCTCTCGCGCCCGTCTAAGACAACCTTGCACACCGATGTGACTTGAGTGTATTCTGGTCATTATATCAGCTTTCAGGGTATGTGGAATGACCACCCGTTCACCCTTGAATATCACTCCATTTTGAACTGACATATCCTCTCTGAAGGGGAAGTAAACCTGAATACCTTGGTCAAGTTCCGTTCGAGTTTCAGGCCAACCTTTCAGGATTACGTTCTTCAGACGATTCAAGTCGGTGTCCTGATTAGTTGCCAGCTGGATGTCAGTCAATGTCTGTGACTGGAAGATACTGTAGCATGTTGATGCATTCAGTTTCTATCTCCGTTATCGATCGAACATCCACACTGTATGTGTCTTCATCCATTTTCACGTCATTGGTTAGTGGCAAATATGCCCGACTTAACGTGTCCGCAAGATACATTTCGCATCCTTTCTTGTAGACAATTTCATAGTCAAACCTCTGAAGTCTCAAGAGCATGCGCTGCAGTCTTTTTGGGGCTCCAAGTAGACTCTTCTTATGGATTATTTCCAACGGCTTATGATCAGACTCGACCAAGATTCTCCGGCCATAGGCGTAGTTCTCGAAACGCTCTAAACTGAAGACTACGGCCAAAAGTTCTTTTTCAATCCGAGCGTAGTTGGTCTCAGTCGTGGTCAATGCTCTGGAAGCATATGTAATGGGGTGGCCGTCTTGTATCAAACATGCGCCTAAATCATATTCCGAGGCGTCACATTGAACGACTGTTGGCTTTTCAGCATCGAAATAGCTGATATAGAATATGGCTGAAATAGAAGATCGCGCATTGGAGCAGTAATCGTTGATAGGCTTGGGGAGAACTTTTGTACATAGTTCACCATACCTAAAAGTCGTTTTACTGCCTTTTTGTCAGTGGGTGTTGGCATTTTCAAGATAGCAGCAATCTTCTCCGGATCTGGTTTCAAGCCTCCGGCAGAGATAACATGGCCCATGTAGGCAACCTCCTTCAGACGAAGCTTCAGCTTATCGAAATTAAGCTTGATATTTCTGTCACGACAACGTTGTAACAGGGCCCGAAGTTTGCGATCATGGTCTGCAATCGCCTCAGCATCAGTGTCACCTACGCCAAATAGGAGAATGTCATCATGGATCACCTTAACACCGTCCAATCCTGTCAGGGCTTCGTCCATGCGTCTCTGAAATTCCTCAGGGGCTGGTGCTATACCAAACGGTAATCTGGACCAGCGATATTTTCCCCAGGGGGTTCCAAATGTGGTCAGGTAGCTACTCTCTTCCGAAAGTTCTACATGCCAAAATCCATTCTTGGCATCCAACACAGAAAACACACGGGCTTTGGACAACTCCGGGAGAATGTCCTCAATGGTTGGCGTGGGGTAATGGTTACGTTTCAAAGCTTTGTTGAGAGGCTTTGGGTCGATACATAGCCTTATCTTCCCAGATGGCTTTGTGATGACCACTGATGATGATATCCAATCTGTTGGCACTTTAACTGGAGCGATGACGCCAGCTTTTGTCAACCTGTGTAGTTCCTCCTTCAACTTTGCCTTAACGGCAATTGGCACTCTGCGGGTAGGCAATTTTACAGGGGACACAGTTTTATCAATGTTCAGATGAAGTACCCCATCGAATTTCCCATTGCCATGGAAAACATCACTGAATTCACGTTGAATATCAGCTGATGAAAGTTCTGTTGCAGGCATTGCGACATTCACTGTGTCATTTAGCTGTACGCCCTCATTTATGATTTCCTGAACTGTTTCTGTATCACGAGGAATGGTCTTGCTCAGGATATGATTGTTATTCACGGTGATGAGTTTCATCCCTTGAATGGCTCTAGATCCTAAGATGGGATGGACATCCCCTTTCACTACGATGAATTCAACATTATACTTTTTTCCAGACTTTGGATTTCTGACCGACACGCGTCGTTTCCCCATGGGCTGTGTCTCCGTTTTGTTGAACATTACCAATGTGACGTTCGTAGACTCTAGTCCCTTTAAGTCAGGGTCAGTGAAAGCTGAGGCATATACATGATCTGGAAGAACGTTGACCGTGGATCCACAATCCAACTGAAATTCTACTTCCTGTTTTCCGAGTATCATGACAGCATTGATCCTCTTTGCATAGCCATCAACAGCATTTATCTGATCTATGGTAAGTACATATTCATCATCGGATGACACTTCATCCTCTACCACATGGACTCCAGACCGTGTGGGTCCAGATCTCTCAGAACATTTTATTTGGAAGTGATTTTCTCCACCACAGCGGCTGCACGTCTTGCCCCAGGCTGGGCAAGCTTCTTTACGTCTAATGTGTTTCCGTCCACAAAATTTACAGTCAAGTTTTTGTGGTGTACCACTGCGTTTTGCCCCGAATCCCTTCCGTTGGGGCATTTCCACTTTCTGTGCACCAGATTTAGTTTTCTGTACATATTGAACCTCTTCCTGGTTCATCGATTTCAATCGCTGGCTTGTACTTTCATTGGCTCGACAAATGTCAATGCAGGATTTGAGAGTTAATTTGGAATCTTGCAACAATTTCTTTCTTGTTGCATTATCCCTGATTCCAATTACCAGTCTATCTCTGATCAGAGATTCTTCGAGTTCCCCATAATTACAAGTCTTTGCCAATGTGCGAAGGGAAGCCAGGTATGTATCTATGTTCTCATTTGATTCCTGTTCACGTTTATTGAAACAAAATCTCTCATATGTTTCATTCGTCTCTCCCAAACAGAAAGACTCAAACTTCTGTAGAACCACTGCAGTGTTGATTTTCTCATTTTCATCTGCAAATTCTAGTCCATCATACAATTCCAAGGCATCAGCCCCTATGCATGTCAGCAACGTAGCTGTTTTGAACTTGTTGTCCTTCTCAGAAATCCCACTGGCTATTTCATAATTGTCCCAAACGCGTCTGAACCGTTTCCAATTATTTGCCAAATTTCCCTTTAAATCCAATTTGGGCGGGAAGGGAATGTTTGTTGGCACAGGTACATGCACGATTTGTGGTGCCGGAGCCTCATCCCCCATACTCACAAATGTTTTTAACTTCAGATTACACTACTGGATACGACAAGCTTATGCAGCACCCAGATTTCGATATAGTTCAACAACACACGCTCCCACACGCAATGCAGTTCAGTTCCGCACAGTCTACGCTGAACGAATTGTCACTATATTGTATTTCAAGAGATCTACACAGTTTGTAGAAATTTATAATGTCAAATACCAACACTAACGTTAACCAGGATGTCGTTGTTGTTGCAACTTGTAAGTTTCAGATGACACGAGGTTTACAGACATAAACAGTCAGAATTCATCTCACTTTGTCAATTTTCTTAGGAAGAAATTGACAGACCAGGCGGGAGTTCTTATTCCTATTTTCTGACACCATGTAACGTTGTTAAGTATCTTCTTAACATATACAGGACACAAAACGTAACGAAGTGGTTTCAAAGCACACTTGTTTACTACCGCCATCTATCAGAGTACAAAGGTCATACATCATGCTCATATGAAAAGCATCACTGCTAACAGCGGAAACGGATGAGGATCAGATATCGTTACAGGGGTCATCATGTTGGGTCCAGTTTCCGTTGGCTATACACGATCTCACCAGATCTTTTCCACAGAAAGCTACCAGTAAATATATATTTAGGAGTGCGATGGGAAGAAAATTGGATAATGTTAGAAACTTAAGCCTTGTTCAATCTTTGCTGGTTTGTTCCTGGTCAAGATTGGACTAATGCTAGCGCTGTGGCACACTGTTGTTTTTTCGGATTTTCTTTTTCCATACCGCATTGTCCCTTTCACCGCCACGGTGCGACACTCACTTGGGAAGTCTGCTCATATTGTAAAGAAAATTTGACTGCATCGAGAAACCATTCGTGTGCTTGAAATTCCTTGTTATTGCCTAAGTTGAAAATGCTATACTATCCTATTTGTACCAAACATCTCGATCTAGTTCGGTCCTTCTAAAACCTGTCCGGTGGAGCCAGGGCATGAGCGTGCCCGGGGATATATCCGAGAAATCACTGAGAACTTGGGAGGCACCAAGAAGGTGCATCTAGCAACATGCAACGTTCTGAAATGCCCAGGGAAGATGGGAAAATGTTAATATTCTGAGTATTCCAGGACACTGGCACGTTCAAACACGAAAATTGGCAGCCTGTTTATATTTCATTGTCACAGAGTTTGTCGGCACAGTACTGAGTATCGGATAAGGGACGTCCCAGAAAATGTTAATATTCTGAGTATTCCAGGATCATATACGGCACATGCAAACAAACAAAATTCTGGCCTTTTACATTTCATGGGCAAAGTTAAACTGTACCGTACCTCCACATTTACTGAACAGTCTGATAAGGGACATATTGCATCCAACTACACTGGTGATTTATTGATGCCAAACGACAGTTGAGCTATCATTACAATTTAATATACGCCTCTTATTTGTAGTTCAAGTTACATTAGTCAGAACTTTTATAATTTGAAAGAAATGATATATTAAGGCACTATTATCACCACATTTATCACAGTTTGGTTAAAATTGATAACTCACCTCACACTTCAGCTGACTCCCAATACCAGACAGGGGCGTCGGAAGCAAATTGAAAGTGGTACGGCCACTATCATAGCACTTTAGGCGAGGGTCCAGGGGCCGCCTAGGCCCCGGAAACTCCTGGGGTCTAGATCGCCAGAGACGTGTTCTGAGCGATTTCTGGCGAATAAAATCACTCTGCATTGAAGTGTATTTTTAGTTCTTTCCTAATCTTTTTACCATGAAAACGCAATCGATGGTGATTTACTGAGAAGCTGAATTACAATAAATTATGTGTAAAGTACCGTAACCTAGACACATTGTGTAGACGTAACCGATATAATTCTTATGGGCAATGGGTGTTGATAAATTCATTGCAGAAGTAACGCCATCTATATTCATGATTTAGCTAGCTATACTTCTGCAAAGGTGGTGCTCGTAGTTTTTATAATGGGTCATGCAACAGTAACTACTAATAACAAATTATTTCATGGACAAGGGACGCAAGAAGAAAAACAGTGCGAATACCCCTCTACCTCGTCCGTCATCACAGTTAGTTGCAGGGAATTATTTGGAGAACGAAGTACTTGCGGCAGAATTAGGGGGGGGGGGAGCGGAGCTAAAGCCCCCACTAGGCCCCTCGCTCTCTTCCCATTTCCAACACTCTGCTGGGCCTGCGAGAGAGCGAAGGACCAATTCGCGAAGGAGCAAAGCGAGCAGGTGAGTGAGCGGGTGGTACCCCCTCGTGTGTTCAGGTGATACTGAAAAGAGTATAAGGCGCTGTTGAGTTCCTGTTTTAACCATAGCTGGTTAGGTCGTATATTGTTTGAAATACAAGGTCGGGTACGGACCTGTAAAGGTAGCATGCAGCCAGAAACAACCTAGCGTGTAGGCATATGACAAGCGAACAACGGAATTCGTATGAAGAAAATTCGTATTCCATGCACGATCGAAATTGTTCCAAGAGGGCTGCAGTTCTAGTTTGTTTTTTATTTTGTGTTTTCTTCTATCTTTCTTCGTTTTATTTTCTTTCTTTCTTTGTATTTTTTTTTTTTTTGCGCAAAAGTGGTACGGCCATGGCCGTACCTGCCGTACCGCTTCCGACGCCCTTGCCAGGACCTCTGCTGGGGCTTATCTATTCGCAGTTTGTTGAAGAGAAATTTCCGAAATGATATGAAACATCATGATATTCAAGACACATGCTCGCTGATGCAAAATTGTAGTAAAACTGAACTATTAGCTAAATTATGTGCACTAAGTAGTGGCATCGCATGACAGAAGGTATAAGATAAAACTTGTATTTGGGGATTGTGTTTCATTCATCAAGACCTTAACAGTACTTACTCTGTTCTTCAACACTGTATATATTCTATTCCGTCTTCAGTACGTGAGCTTGGAGACTGTCGCACTGTCGTCCTGTTTGAGGTAAGTTTTTCTCTCCACTATCCATCCCTTCGCCGAATACATCTTGATACAATTCTCTCCCCTTTATCGCCTCTCACAGAATATATTGATTCAGATTTCTCTCCCCCTTAATTCCGTCTTTAGTAAGGTAGCTTGGAGACTGTCGCACTGTCGTCCTGTCGTGAGGTAAGGTTTTCTCTCTATACATTCGCCGAATATGTTGAGGTAGATATCTGTCCCCTTTATTCCATCTTCAGTACAGGGGCTTGGAAACTGTCGCACTGTCATGCTGTCGTGAGGTAAGTCTTTCTCTCCACTATCCGTCCCTTCACCGAATAGATCTTGGTAGAATTGTCTCCCCTTTATAGCCTCTCACAGAATATATTGATTCAGATTTCTGTCCCCCTTAATTCCGTCTTTAGTAAGGTAGCTTGGAGACTGTTGCACTGTTGTCCTGTCGTGAGGTAAGGTTTTCTCTCCTCTATACATTCGCCGAATATGTTGAAGTAGATTTCTCTCCCCTTTATTCCGTCTTCAGTACGGTACAGGGGCTTGGAAACTGTTGCACTGTCATGCTGTTGGAAGGTAAGTCTTTCTCTCCACTATCCATCCCTTCACCGAATAGATCTTGGTAGAATTCTCCCCCCTTTATAGCCTCTCACAGAATATATTGATTCAGATTTCTCTCCCCCTTAATTCCGTCTTTATTAAAGGTAGCTTGGGGACTGTCGCACTGTCGTCCTGTCGCGAGGTAAGGTTTTCTCTCCTCTATACATTTGCCGAATATGTTGAGGTATTGTCTCCCCTTTTTGCCATCTCGCAGGAAATATTGAGGTAGATTTAGATTTCTCTCCCCTTTATTCCGCCTTCAGTACGTGAGCTTGGAAACTGTCGCACTGTCGTCCTGTCGTGAGGTAAGTTTTTCTCTCCACTATCCATCCCTTCACCGAATAGATCTTGGTAGAATTCTCTCCCCTTTATCGCCTCTCACAGAATATATTGATTCAGATTTCTCTCCCCCTTAATTCCGTCTTTAGTAAGGTAGCTTGGAGACTGTCGCACTGTCGTCCTGTCGTGAGGTAAGGTTTTCTCTCCTCTATACATTCGCCGAATATGTTGAGGTAGATTTCTCTCCCCTTTTTGCGGTCTCGCAGGAAATATTGATGTAGATTTCTCTCCCTGCCTTTATTCCGTCTTCAGTAGGTGAACTTGGAGACTGTCGCACTGTCGTCCTGTCGTGAGGTAAGTTTTTCTCTCCACTATCCATCCCTTCACCGAGTAGATCTTGGTAGAATTCTCCCCCCTTTATCGCCTCTCACAGAATATATTGATTCAGATTTCTTTCCCCCTTAATTCCATCTTTATTAAAGGTAGCTTGGGAAGTGTCGCACTGTCGTCCTGTCGTGAGGTAAGGTTTTCTCTCCACTATCCATCCCTTCACCGAATAGATCTTGGTAGAATTCTCTCCCCTTTATCGCCTCGCACAGAATATATTGATTCAGATTTCTCTCCCCCTTAATTCCGTCTTTAGTAAGGTAGCTTGGAGACTGTCGCACTGTCGTCCTGTCGTGAGGTAAGGTTTTCTCTCCTCTATACATTCGCCGAATATGTTGAGGTAGATTTCTCTCCCCTTTTTGCGGTCTCGCAGGAAATATTGATGTAGATTTCTCTCCCTGCCTTTATTCCGTCTTCAGTAGGTGAGCTTGGAGACTGTCGCACTGTCGTCCTGTCGTGAGGTAAGTTTTTCTCTCCACTATCCATCCCTTCACCGAGTAGATCTTGGTAGAATTCTTCCCCCTTTATCGCCTCTCACAGAACATATTGATTCAGATTTCTCTCCCCCTTAATTCCATCTTTATTAAAGGTAGCTTGGGAACTGTCGCACTGTCGTCCTGTCGTGAGGTAAGGTTTTCTCTCCACTATCCATCCCTTCACCGAATAGATCTTGGTAGAATTCTCTCCCCTTTATCGCCTCGCACAGAATATATTGATTCAGATTTCTCTCCCCCTTAATTCCGTCATTAGTAAGGTAGCTTGGAGACTGTCGCACTGTCGTCCTGTCGTGAGGTAAGGTTTTCTCTCCTCTATACATTCGCCGAATATGTTGAGGTAGATTTCTCTGCCCTTTTTGCGGTCTCGCAGGAAATATTGATGTAGATTTCTCTCCCTGCCTTTATTCCGTCTTCAGTAGGTGAGCTTGGAGACTGTCGCACTGTCGTCCTGTCGTGAGGTAAGGTTTTCTCTCCTCTATATATTTGCCGAATATGTTGAGGTATTGTCTCCCCTTTTTGGCATCTCACAGGAAACATTGAGGTGGATTTCTCTCCCCTTTATTCCGCCTTCAGTACGTGAGCTTGGAGACTGTCGCACTGTCGTCCTGTCGTGAGGTAAGGTTTTATCTCTCCTCTATACATTTGCCGAATATGTTGAGGTATTGTCTCCCCTTTTTGCCATCTCGCAGGAAATATTGAGGTAGATTTGTCTCCCCTTTATTCCGCCTTTAGTATGTGAGCTTGGAGACTGTCGCACTGTCGTCCTGTCATGAGGTAAGTTTTTCTCTCCACTATCCATTCCTTCACCGAATAGATCTTGGTAGAATTCTCCCCCCTTTATGCCTCTCACAGAACATATTGATTCAGGTTTCTGTCCCCCTTAATTCCGTCTTTATTAAAGGTAGCTTGGGGACTGTCGCACTGTCGTCCTGTCGTGAGGTAAGGTTTTCTCTCCTCTGTACATTCGCCGAATATGTTGAGGTATTGTCTCCCCTTTTTGCCATCTCGCAGGAAATATTGAGGTAGATTTCTCTCCCCTTTATTCCGCCTTCAGTACGTGAGCTTGGAGACTGTCGCACTTTCGTCCTGTCGTGAGGTAAGGTTTTATCTCTCCTCTATACATTTGCCGAATATGTTGAGGTATTGTCTCCCCTTTTTGCCATCTCGCAGGAAATATTGAGGTAGATTTGTCTCCCCTTTATTCCGCCTTTAGTATGTGAGCTTGGAGACTGTCGCACTGTCGTCCTGTCATGAGGTAAGTTTTTCTCTCCACTATCCATTCCTTCACCGAATAGATCTTGGTAGAATTCTCTCACCTGTATCGCCTCTCACAGAATATACTGATTCAGATTTCTCTCACCCTTTATTCCGTCTTTAGTAAGGTAGCTTGGAGACTGTCGCACTGTCGTCCTGTCGTGAGGTAAGGTTTTCTCTCCTCTATACATTCGCCGAATATGTTGAGGTAGATTTCTCTCCCCTTTTTGCGGTCTTGCAGGAAATATTGATGTAGATTTCTCTTTCTGCCTTTATTCCGTCTTCAGTAGGTGAGCTTGGAGACTGTCGCACTGTCGTCCTGTCGTGAGGTGAGGTTTTCTCTCCTCTATACATTCGCCGAATATGTTGAGGTATTCTCTCCCCTTTTTGCCATCTGGCAGGATATATTGAGGTAGATTTCTCTCCCCTTTATTCCGCCTTCAGTACGTGAGCTTGGAGACTGTCGCACTGTCGTCCTGTCGTGAGGTAAGTTTTTCTCTCCACTATCCATCCCTTCACCGAGTAGATCTTGGTAGAATTCTCCCCCCTTTATCGCCCCTCACAGAATATATTGATTCAGATTTCTCTCCCCCTTAATTCCGTCTTTATTAAAGGTAGCTTGGGGACTGTCGCACTGTCGTCCTGTCGTGAGGTGAGGTTTTCTCTCCTCTATACATTCGCCGAATATGTTGAGGTATTGTCTCCCCTTTTTGCCATCTGGCAGGATATATTGAGGTAGATTTCTCTCGCCTTTATTCCGCCTTCAGTACGTGAGCTTGGAGACTGTCGCACTGTCGTCCTGTCGTGAGGTAAGTTTTTCTCTCCAGTATCCAACCCTTCACCGAATAGATCTTGGTAGAATTCTCTCCCCTTTATCGCCTCTCACAGAATATATTGATTCAGATTTCTCTCCCCCTTAATTCCGTCTTTAGTAAGGTAGCTTGGAGACTGTCGCACTGTCGTCCTGTCGTGAGGTAAGGTGTTCTCTCCTCTATACATTCGCCGAATATGTTGAGGTACATTTTTCTCCCCTTTTTGCGGTCTCGCAGCAAATATTGATGTAGATTTCTCTCCCTGCCTTTATTCCGTCTTCAGTGGATGAGCTTGGAGACTGTCGCACTGTCGTCCTGTCGTGAGGTAAGATTTTCTCTCCACTATCCATCCCTTCACCGAGTAGATCTTGGTAGAATTCTCCCCCCTTTATTGCCTCTCACAGAATATATTGATTCAGATTTCTCTCCCCCTTAATTCCGTCTTTATTAAAGGTAGCTTGGGGACTGTCGCACTGTCGTCCTGTCGTGAGGTAAGGTTTTCTCTCCTCTATACATTCACCGAATACATGTATGTTGAGATAGATTTCTCTCCCCTTTTTGCGGTCTCGCAGGAAATATTGAGGTAGATTTCTCTCCCCTTTAATCCGTCTTTAGTACAGGGGCTTGGAAACTGTCGCACTGTCATGCTGTCGTGAGGTACGTCTTTCTCTCCTCTATCCATCCCTTCACAGAAGATATTGAGGTAGAACTCTCTCCCCTTTATCGCCTCTCACAGAATATATTGATTCAGATTTCTCTCCCCCTTAATTCCGTCATTAGTAAGGTAGCTTGGAGACTGTCGCACTGTCGTCCTGTCGTGAGGTAAGGTTTTCTCTCCTCTATACATTCGCCGAATATGTTGAGGTAGATTTCTCTGCCCTTTTTGCGGAATCGCAGGAAATATTGATGTAGATTCCTCTCCCTGCCTTTATTCTGTCTTCAGTAGGTGAGCTTGGAGACTGTCGCACTGTCGTCTTGTCGTGAGGTAAGTTTTTCTCCACTATCCATCCCTTCACCGAGTAGATCTTGATAGAATTCTCCCCCCTTTATCGCCTCTCACAGAATATATTGATTCAGATTTCTCTCCCCCTTAATTCCATCTTTATTAAAGTTAGCTTGGGAACTGTCGCACTGTCGTCCTGTCGTGAGGTAAGGTTTTCTCTCCACTATCCATCCCTTCACCGAATAGATCTTGGTAGAATTCTCTCCCCTTTATCGGCTCGCACAGAATATATTGGTTGAGATTTCTCTCCCCCTTAATTCCGTCATTAGTAAGGTAGCTTGGAGACTGTCGCACTGTCGTCCTGTCGTGAGGTCAGGTTTTCTCTCCTCTATACATTCGCCGAATATGTTGAGGTAGATTTCTCTGCCCTTTTTGCGGTCTCGCAGGAAATATTGATGTAGATTTCTCTCCCTGCCTTTATTCCGTCTTCAGTAGGTGAGCTTGGAGACTGTCGCACTGTCGTCCTGTCGTGAGGTAAGGTTTTCTCTCCTCTATACATTTGCCGAATATGTTGAGGTATTGTCTCCCCTTTTTGGCATCTCACAGGAAACATTGAGGTGGATTTCTCTCCCCTTTATTCCGCCTTCAGTACGTGAGCTTGGAGACTGTCGCACTGTCGTCCTGTCGTGAGGTAAGATTTTCTCTCCACTATCCATCCCTTCACCGAATAGATCTTGGTAGAATTCTCTCCCCTTTATCGCCTCTCACAGAATATATTGATTCAGATTTCTCTCCCCCTTAATTCCGTCTTTAGTAAGGTACCTTGGAGACTGTCGCACTGTCGTCCTGTCGTGAGGTAAGTTTTTCTCTCCTCTATACATTCGCCGAATAGGTTGAGGTAGATTTCTCTCCCCTTTTTGCGGTCTCGCAGGAAATATTGATGTAGATTTCTCTCCCTGCCTTTATTCCGTCTTCAGTAGGTGAGCTTGGAGACTGTCGCACTGTCGTCCTGTCGTGAGGTAAGTTTTTCTCTCCACTATCCATCCCTTCACCGAGTAGATCTTGGTAGAATTCTCCCCCCTTTATGCCTCTCACAGAATATATTGATTCAGGTTTCTGTCCCCCTTAATTCCGTCTTTATTAAAGGTAGCTTGGGGACTGTCGCACTGTCGTGCTGTCGTGAGGTAAGGTTTTCTCTCCTCTGTACATTCGCCGAATATGTTGAGGTATTGTCTCCCCTTTTTGCCATCTCGCAGGAAATATTGAGGTAGATTTCTCTCCCCTTTATTCCGCCTTCAGTACGTGAGCTTGGAGACTGTCGCACTTTCGTCCTGTCGTGAGGTAAGGTTTTATCTCTCCTCTATACATTTGCCGAATATGTTGAGGTATTGTCTCCCCTTTTTGCCATCTCGCAGGAAATATTGAGGTAGATTTGTCTCCCCTTTATTCCGCCTTTAGTATGTGAGCTTGGAGACTGTCGCACTGTCGTCCTGTCATGAGGTAAGTTTTTCTCTCCACTATCCATTCCTTCACCGAATAGATCTTGGTAGAATTCTCTCACCTTTATCGCCTCTCACAGAATATACTGATTCAGATTTCTCTCACCCTTTATTCCGTCTTTAGTAAGGTAGCTTGGAGACTGTCGCACTGTCGTCCTGTCGTGAGGTAAGGTTTTCTCTCCTCTATACATTCGCCGAATATGTTGAGGTAGATTTCTCTCCCCTTTTTGCGGTCTTGCAGGAAATATTGATGTAGATTTCTCTTTCTGCCTTTATTCCGTCTTCAGTAGGTGAGCTTGGAGACTGTCGCACTGTCGTCCTGTCGTGAGGTGAGGTTTTCTCTCCTCTATACATTCGCCGAATATGTTGAGGTATTCTCTCCCCTTTTTGCCATCTGGCAGGATATATTGAGGTAGATTTCTCTCCCCTTTATTCCGCCTTCAGTACGTGAGCTTGGAGACTGTCGCACTGTCGTCCTGTCGTGAGGTAAGTTTTTCTCTCCACTATCCATCCCTTCACCGAGTAGATCTTGGTAGAATTCTCCCCCCTTTATCGCCCCTCACAGAATATATTGATTCAGATTTCTCTCCCCCTTAATTCCGTCTTTATTAAAGGTAGCTTGGGGACTGTCGCACTGTCGTCCTGTCGTGAGGTGAGGTTTTCTCTCCTCTATACATTCGCCGAATATGTTGAGGTATTGTCTCCCCTTTTTGCCATCTGGCAGGATATATTGAGGTAGATTTCTCTCGCCTTTATTCCGCCTTCAGTACGTGAGCTTGGAGACTGTCGCACTGTCGTCCTGTCGTGAGGTAAGTTTTTCTCTCCAGTATCCAACCCTTCACCGAATAGATCTTGGTAGAATTCTCTCCCCTTTATCGCCTCTCACAGAATATATTGATTCAGATTTCTCTCCCCCTTAATTCCGTCTTTAGTAAGGTAGCTTGGAGACTGTCGCACTGTCGTCCTGTCGTGAGGTAAGGTGTTCTCTCCTCTATACATTCGCCGAATATGTTGAGGTACATTTTTCTCCCCTTTTTGCGGTCTCGCAGCAAATATTGATGTAGATTTCTCTCCCTGCCTTTATTCCGTCTTCAGTGGATGAGCTTGGAGACTGTCGCACTGTCATCCTGTCGTGAGGTAAGATTTTCTCTCCACTATCCATCCCTTCACCGAGTAGATCTTGGTAGAATTCTCCCCCCTTTATTGCCTCTCACAGAATATATTGATTCAGATTTCTCTCCCCCTTAATTCCGTCTTTATTAAAGGTAGCTTGGGAACTGTCGCACTGTCGTCCTGTCGTGAGGTGAGGTTTTCTCTCTTCTATACATCCACCGAATATGTTGAGGTAGATTTCTCTCCCCTTTTTGCGGTCTCGCAGGAAATATTGATGTAGATTTCTCTCCCTGCCCTTATTCCGTCTTCAGTAGGTGAGCTTAATTGGAGCCTGTCGCACTGTCGTCCTGTCGTGAGGTAAGTTTTTCTCTCCACTATCCATTCCTTCACAGAGTAGATCTTGGTAGAATTCTCCCCCCTTTATCGCCTCTCACAGAATATATTGATTCAGATTTCTCTCCCCCTTAATTCCGTCTTTATTAAAGGTAGCTTGGGAACTGTCGCACTGTCATCCTGTCGTGAGGTAAGGTTTTCTCTCCTCTATACATTCGCTGAATATGTTGAGGTAGATTCTCTCCCCTTTTTGCCGTCTCGCAGGAAATATTGAGGTAGATTTCTCTCCCCTTTAATCCGTCTTTAGTACAGGGGCTTGGAAACTGTCGCACTGTCATGCTGTCGTGAGGTAAGTCTTTCTCTCCTCTATCCATCCCTTAATTCACAAGATATTGAGGTAGATTCCTCTCTCCTTTATCGCCTCTCACAGAGTATATTGATTCAGATTTCTCTCCCCTTTAATTCTGTCTTCGGTAAGGTAGCCCAGAGACTGTCGCACTGGCGTCCTGTCGTGAGGTATGGTTTTCTCTCCTCTATACATTCACCGAATATGTAGAGGTAGATTTGTCTCCCCCCTTTTGCCGTCTTACAGGAATATTGAGGTAGATTTCTCTCGCCTTAGTTCTGTCTACAGTAAGGTATCTTCGCCCGGGGACTGTCGCACTGTTGTGCTGTCGTGAGGTAAGTGTTTCTCTCCTCTATCCAGCCCTTCACAGAATATGTCGAGGTAGATTTCTCTCCCCTTTATCGCCTCTCACAGAATATATTGATTCAGATTTCTCTCCCCCTTAATTCCGTCTTTAGTAAGGTAGCTTGGAGACTGTCGCACTGTCGTCCTGTCGTGAGGTAAGGTTTTCTCTCTGTACATTCGTCGAATATGTTGGTAGATTTCTCTCCCCTTTTTGCCGTCTCGCAGGAAATATTGAGGTAGATTTCTCTCCCCTTTATTCCGTCTTTAGTACAGGGGCTTGAAAACTGTCGCACTGTCATGCTGTCGTGAGGTAAGTCTTTCTCTCCTCTATCCACCCCTTCACAGAAGATATTGAGGTAGATTCCTCTCCCCTGTATCGCCTCTCACAGAATATATTGATTCAGATTTCTCTCCCCCTTAATTCCGTCTTCTGTAAGCATGCTCAGAGACTGTCGCACTGTCGTCCTGTCATGAGGTATGGTTTTCTCTCCTCTATACAATGGCCGAATATTTTGAGGTAGATTTCTCTCCTCTTTTTGCCATCTCGCAGGAAATATTGAGGTAGACTTCTCTCCCCTTTAATCTGTCTTAGTTACAACTACATGTATATAGCTGCATGTCCATTTAAATAGAGTTCAACATGTACTTGGTTGATTCCAGATCTATATGGCCCCAGTTCCCAAAATCTTCCCTATTAATACACTGCCACAATACTGGAAATGAATGTAATACATTGCTTCGTTCAATGCTCTCTCGCTATTTTGAGAGCTCCAGATTTTTGGGAACATGGGGCATGGAGGGTTCACCTTCAAGTCATGTCAAAAGTGTATACAACAACAACATTCAGAGTGCGACAACCTGGCAGAGTGTGACAACTTATAAAATATCCCTCCAAGGATATTACACTCTCCCCTGCCAAGTTCTCAACAACTCCTGTTGTTCAAAAATTACAATGACAGAAGCACTCCTCCTTCGGCTTGGACTCGAGCCTCAGTGGTATACCCCTTTGTCCCAGTCCATGACACAGTCGGTCAGTTGATGTTTGTCGTGCTCCCCTCATGCCCTCTAGCTGTTGGATTACCATCTCCGCCACCGAATCCGGATTGTCACCACTGTCTGTCGCAATTTCCATCAATGTACGGTAGACGTACAGTCTGGCCTTGGTTAGCGACCCCATGACCACCTCGGCAACAGATTCTTTGGGAATTTTAGTCCCGGGAAGGACGAGCATGTTGTACTTGTCCATCATATCCTGCAAACCCATGGTGACAGCAGATGCGTCTGTCCACTCCAACATCATTGCCACAGCCTCCCAGTGAGCTAGCTTCTGCTTTGGGCGAAGGTACTTCCAATTGATTGGTGGCCATTACAACACATATAAGGGAAGTGGGAAGAGGTGCCGACATACTGACTGCGTCACATGACTTCACAGAATAGTCCTCTGGTTAACCTATTCTGAAGCACATACCAAGAATCTAATGATTCGTGATATGTGTTGTATCTCAGGTACGCTTTTATTGTACCTGTTCATGTGGCAACTTGAATGATATGACCACACGGCCCCTAGCACCGGCATAAGCGGTATTAGATACAAATCTACAGAGCTATGAAGGCACTTCCAATTGATTGGTGGCCATTGTCTCTCCTGTCCTCTGACGGCATCCCACTCCCGTCTGGCAGGTGGTAGAAGTGGCAGGCACCCATACTCCAACAGTTGTCTCGCTCTAATGCGATGATTCTGTCTGATGTTTGGGTTGTTGGAAGGCGGCCTAGACTGTCGAGTGGTGGAAGATGCATCTGTTGACAAATCTAGTGGTGCTGGCTCTGCCGCAGGAAGGGATGTCCTGGTGGAGGGAATTCTTGGACGAGATGATGGCTGGGCGGTGGAGGTAACAGGTCGAGTGGAGCAAGAAAGATCAAGCGGAGTTTCAGAATGTAGATGAACAGATGGTAGAATGGCAGCAGTAGGTTGTGTAGGTAATGATAAATTAAGTGGACCAGTCATACTGTGAACAGTCTGATTTAATGTATGAGCATGAGATGGCTGAGAGAGATCTGATGGTAGTTGTGTAGCAGGAACAGGTTGATGAGATGGAGAGTTGACTGGTGGGAATACTGGTAGTGGAAGAGGTGTGCTGCTCGGGGATTTTCCTTCTGATGGTAAACTGACTGGAGCTGTCGTTGGAGAAGTTGCTGCCTCTACAAGCAGGGATTGATGGTCAGGGTGTTCCTCTGTTCTTGATGGCTCTAGTAATTGTGGCTCATCCTCGGGTTGATATTCCGGTGTGAGGGCCCTTGGTGATGGTTGTACAAAGATGGGTATGTCTGATGTTGGTGGACTTATTGGAGTAGGGACAACTGCTTGTAGGGTACTAGGTTCGAGTCCAAATCTTATTAGAGACATCACTGGCTTAATCCATATGCGGAGCTCAGTGATCCGGGATGGCTCTATTCCCAAGGCAGCAGCCACATCCTTGGCCACACGAGCAAAGCTGCTGGATACTGTATATCCATCTCCTGTGGGCCTGGACAAGTCCGTCTCCTTCTGAATCAGCAGCATCTTCCGGGCGATGGATTGCATGCCCCGAGCATCAGCATACGTTGACGAAGACAGAGTGGCACCATACCACAAATTGGCGATATTTCTCCCCACCAGCTATGCCCAGATGTAGTTTGGCTCCATCTGTATATCCACAACTCTGAGTGGTTCTGTTGTAGGTGGCTTTTCTGGATGATATACAGATGATGGCTCCGAGAGTCGTGGTTTCTTCGCTGGTGAAGGTCGACAGATCACACTCTTCAGCGGGGATGAAGTGCGAGTCCGCACCATGGTGTGCCACCCGTCTTCCCACTGCTGGAGACGCCTACTTGGCTTCTGGCATCTGCTCAGCCAGCTCTTCATCAGTTGTCTGGCGGTGGATGAAGCGTTGGCTGTCCAGCTTGGTGTAGACACAAGGCGCCGGTAATCGTCAGGGCATGTTGCCAACCATACACCATTTGGCTCACCCCACATGTCCTTGGGTAGATCCCTTGCGATGGTGGTATGGATGCCTTCAACGTGCTGTTTGAGGTCCACCTGACGCCGGAATGTCTTCTCCTCGTAACAGAACGGACATATGACTTGGAGGCTTTGATGAACCTTGGACATCATGTGACTTTTGAGAGCTTTCTTGGTGGGGAAGGTACCACTGCATCGCCAACAATCGGTTGTCTTGGACGACATTCTGAAAGATACAAGACCAGATTAAGGATGGTTTTCAGGGGTAGATACGTTTTCATTTAATTTAGACAGCCAGCCATCTCGGCCATCACACTACTCAGCCTTTCATCGAGGTTTAATGTTATTTTTGTTTGTTTGTTTAGGGATTTCACACTTATAGCACATTTTAAATGTTGCATGGGCTCAATCTATTAACACTAGACTTTTTGTGGAACAGGAATACTCAAGTCTTCTACTTGAAACAATGACTGAGCTACATCAGTCGTAGGGGCGGTTGGATCCACATCCAGCTTGGGGTGATCAATCCCTTGCCGACTCCAAAACGCCCGTGGGTTGGGAGCTCCCTAGTTGTGGCAACTACAATTGCCTTCATATGATACACATAGCATCAACATCTTCATCCATCAAATTCCCCTCAATTCCACAAACTTAGTCTATCTCCTCTCATCTAGGAGTCACTGAAAGAGCCCCGAAGACATTCTCCCAGCGATGTGCTAACCACTCTTCTGGTTTGAACTTCCCTAAAATCAAAAACAATTTAACCAAGACTGAAAGTAAAACCTCCATCATCTAGGCTGTCTTTGCTGCTGTGTACCAAGTGGGCGGGTGTCGCCCTTTGTACACCATCAAAACGATCAATGTGAACGACCTTGGGCTGTTGCCTTCGAGACATCTTCACCAAGTAATTTATGTCATCAATTTTGTCCGTGATGACGAAAGGTCCCTTCCATCTAGAGGTAAGTTTGTGACATGCACCAGGCTTCCGCACAGGGCAGTATATCCAGATAGCTTGACCAGGCATCAGTGGTCTTTTCTTGGCCTTCAGGTCGTAATGTCACTTCTGATGTTCAGCCCGTTTCTTCAGTGTGTTTCGAGTTACCTCGTGCGCTTCCTCCAGAGAACAATGAAGATCCGATATATACTCGCACACATTATGAGGTTCATTACCCTCTTCCAGTTCAGGTCGCCCTGTGAATGCCTCCATCGGAAGAATGTTCTCCCTACCGAAAACCATCATATTCGGTGATTTCCCTATCGTGGCGTGTTTGGAAGCACGGTAAGCCATCATGACTTGTGGTAGAAATTCATCCCATGTCTGTTGTCTTCTCTCACAGTACATGGTAAGCATAGCGGCTACTGTTTTGTTAAATCGTTCCACGGTACCGTTGGCTTGAGGTCTATAAGCACTGGTACGAGTTTTGTTAACTTGCAATAGATCACAGACTTCACGAAACAGTTGGGATCCAAAGTTAGTCCCCTGGTCAGAGTGGACTTGCAACGGTGTGCCAAATCTGCAGATGAACTCATTCAGCAGAGCACTAGCAATGGTTTGGCTCTCTTGGTTCGGAATTGGTACTGCCTCTGTCCACTTCGTAAAGCAGTCTGTTATGACCAAGATGTATCTGTTGCCGTTGTTCGTCACTGGTAGAGGTCCTAGGATATCTAGGGCCACCTTCTCCATGGGCTCTCCAACGAGATACGACCCAAGAGGACCTTTGCCTTCATGCTTTGCTGGTTTTCGAGCAGCACAGAAATCACACTCGATACAGTACCGCTCAATATCCGCTTTCATTGCGGGCCAATAGAAGGCTTGCTGGACCTTGCTCAGGGTTTTATCTACGCCTAGATGCCCAGCAGATGGAATGTCATGGTAATGCCTGAGGACAGTCGCTCTACAAGTTTTAGGGACCAATAGCTGACGAACAACCTGATTGTTCTCATCTGTCCACTGCCTATAGACCATTCCTCCATGAAGCTCCAGCCTATCCCAGTGTCGCCATATGGTCTTGAGCCCAGAGGAGAGGTGAGAGATGGAAGACCACTCAGGCCTGTTTTTGCCCTCCTGCAGGGGAATCATGATAGGACCAATATCTTTGTCCTCTAACTGCTGCTGATGGACCTCCTCTGGCGACCAACTGTCGAGGATGACTTGCTTCAGTTTCAAGCCTCGAGTAGTAGGCTGTTGACTTCTGGTAGAAACACGGACAGCTGCCATTGCAATGGCTTTCCCTCAGCATGATGCGATATGGGAAAGTGATTGACAGGTTTTGGAACTGTTACTGTGTCTGCTCGATGTGTCACCTCTAGATCATCTGTTCCCAGCTCCTGCAGCCATCTAGCCACTTGACCTGATGGGGTCCTCAGACTCCTCATCCAACTGACCGCTGCATTATCAGTACGCAGGAGAACATGTTGGCCATAGAGGTAAGGGTGGAACTTCCTCAAGGCTACAACCACTGCCAGAAGTTCCTTCCTGGTAACACAATATGATCGCTCTGGTTTTGTCATTGCTTTGCTCATATAAGCGATGACACGTTCTGAGTCATTCTGACTTTGAGATAGGACTGCACCCACAGCCACATGACTAGCATCTGTATCCAAGATAAATGGACACCCAATCATTAGATATTCAAGGATAGGTGGCGTTGTCAGAGCTTTTTTTAGTCCTGAGAAGGACTCTTCACACTCTGATGTCCACTCAAAGTTTGACTTTGCCTCCGTCAATCTGTGGAGTGGTCTGGCAATAGTGGCAAAACCTTGGATAAAGCGCCGATAATAAGAGCAGAGGCCGAGGTACTCAGGGTCAGTCTGAACTCCATCTTCAGAGACAATATGCCCGAGAGATTTTACACTTTTCTGGAAGAAGGTAGCCCAGCCTCCAAGAGACGTTCAAAAACGTGCTCTAGTCTCTGTATACATTGGCTGCAGTCAGTTGCAGGGACAATGATGTCATCTATGTACAAAAGACACTCCTCCCGCTGCAAACCCCTCAGAACATTCTCCATCAGTCTTCCAAAGGTAGATGGTGCATTTACCAGGCCAAACGGCATAACAGTAAATTGATATAACCCATGGGTGGTGATGAATGCGGTTTTCTCCTTGTCCTTCAATGCCATTCCAATTTGCCAGAACCCTGAGTTCAAATCCATTGAGTTGAACCACTTTGCCCCGGAAAGAGAGTCCAGGCACTCGTCAACTCGTGGCAGAGGATAGGCGTGTTGTACCATCTTTCTTTGTGCATAGCACAATAGGAGAGGCCCATGCACTATTGAAAGGTTCAATTATGCCTCTCTCATTCATTTTCTTCAACTCCTCTTCCTCTATCTGGCGTTTGCCGAGAGGCAATCCTCTTGGTGGCTGTCGAATAGGTCGAGCAGAACCCACTGCATGAAAACTGGAATTTACTTTAATTTACCAAAGCTGTAAATTTTGACAAATTTGGAGTTTAAAATTTACGAGGCATTTACTGCTTGTAAATTCGAAATTTCCACTGTGCCCGTAAACTTGAAATTTACCAGTCGTAAACTTGAAGTAAATTGCAATAAATTTCCACTGTGCCCGTAAACTTGGAATTTACCAGTCGTAAACTTGAAGTAAATTGCAATAAATTTCAATCAATTTTCATTAAAGGATAACTTACTGAATGTAAATGTGTATATTTAATCTGCATATTCAATGATATTTTTCTGTCAGAATTTTCTTTTTTGGGTAAAATGTTTTGGGGGAAGTGATCTTTACGATATTGCAGCAATTTTCTACAATATAGTCACTTCAAAATAGAGTTTCATGTCAGCAAGCAATCTCATTTCCACATGGGGGTGGTATACTTTATAACCTGAAAATCTTCTCCTGACCGCCGTCGATTTATGCATAAAACTTCGCCGTCGTTGATTTTCATCTGTTAATTTATATGGAAGAACAACAATTATGTCAAGATTTTTTTTATGTCACAATTGGTTCCGTAATATGATTTAAATTCGTTGACAAGCTCCGTCTCCCTGTACCATTGAAATGGAATGTTCCGCCGGTTAGAACCCGTAAACACATGTTTAAACAGTCCCAGTAAGTTTTCAAAGACGGAGGTGGTCGAAAACAACATGCCGGTTTGGCGATGAGATCTATGTAATACTGCAGCAAACAGTGGGATTAAGATATTTCTCTGATCATTTGAGGTAAGCATGTCTTTGTATTATCATCCGTGTCGATAAATATATTAAGCACATGGTGTGTTCAATGCTGCAAACAAGTTACATGCCCACCATATTGGTATGGCGGTGAATATACCAGTCGGTTGAAATTGGTAACCCAATATCTCAAAGGCAGGCAGGCATGCTCCCGCGAAAGGGGTCACGTGTATATCATGTGACCAGATATAAACTGGAATGTGAAATTTCTAGCATACGTATACCTGCTCCATTATTTTATTCCAGTTAGTAACATACTTCTTTATCTAATATTCTAATGTGATATGTCATAGGAGTATATAGTATCGAAGAACTCACTTCTATTAACGATGTAAAAACGTTTTACTTTAATAGTATTAGCAACTGAATTTCTTAACATAGTAGATCAACATCGTCCCTTGAAAACTTGTAACACGCTGCTTGACAACATGAAGTTTAACGTTGTAATTTTCGTATTTAATCTGTTTCTTAATTCGAAGTAAAATCTTGTCTATTGCATTGTTTTTTTTCACAAGAAAGATATTGTACGTGATAATATATTCATAGTATAGCTAATACGTGTCTTAAAGATTTAGAGCGATGACATTTTTTTCAAAGAATACTTTCTCAGTATTTATGTGTGCGATTTATAATATGTAAACTAAATGTTGAGCTCGAGCCAGATAGGGAAATGTCTATGTAAATATCTGTTGCTTGATAACATTTCATTTTAATGTCTTAGTTTAATATTGTTCTTCGCTATCTATAGCTGATATATTACTGAACGCGACGTTGAAATGATCTCTCTCTCCTACCTAATATGACAATGCTTATTTATTCATTTATTTTGTGTAGCGTTGATGGCCGGGACCGAAATGAATAGCAGACGAAATGAGCGGTGTGGCTCCCGTGTATACGCGTGACGACAGCCCCAGAAATATATAGCATCTGACATTCATGTGTTCTGTCCCGCCCTGCTTAGACCTATTTTTTTTTGCGGTAAAGTAAATATTTTCAGCTATTAGTCATAATCGTAATTATATTGATTTTACCAATACACATATAAATTAATGAAGAAAATCACCAGATGTAACCGAGTTACTTCACTTGCATCATGTGGCATATTGTTTGGATCTGTTGAGCATGCTTGATATATACTTGGATATACGTGCTTCTTCGTAACATATATGAGGGTGTTCGAATTCATTGTTTCACGGGTATATTGAAAATGCTGGGTTTTCCTTCTATTAGGACGGAGAAAATCACGAGAGAGGAAAAATCGGCCATTTTAATCAGAGAATAATTAGGGAAATTATCGGATGATCTAGCCTGCAGCACACTGCATGAGGTGGGGGAGGGAGAGGGGAGGGGGGATTTGGCTTAATGTCACAAGGTTGTTTCACTCATATGGTAACAGTCAGTTTGGTTGGTGGAGGAAGCCGGAGTGCCCAGAGAGAACCTTGTATGACCGCTAAAACACATATGAATATGTGTGTTGATGTTTCATATTATAAATCTCTTTTTATTTCAGATGAGTTCCTCTTCCGTATCAGAAGGACGTTGCAGTGTTATTTGATAATTGGCTGCCCGTCCATGTTTGTTAAATCGAGTTGATTCAGAGACAGCAGGTAACTTTGACTTTATTTTTATCACAGAATGGAAAATTTGGAAATATACCATATATTGTGTTATCCCACAGAAATGGCAAGGTTTTTATTATATATAAGCCTACATAACATATACATGTACATGCATACTTATATCTCCAATTATCGTGAACATTCAGTAGAATGTGGGTGATTATATTATAATTAAGTATATCAAATGAATACATACCCGGATAATCACGTTTTATATTCATTGTAAATTTGCCAAGAGATACAATATATTCAGATTGAATTAATGGATAATTAGTGTATTATTGTCTAATTGCAGGGACAGTTTGAGATCAACCTGTTGCAGGATGGCAACCTTTTTCACCAGAAAGCAGACGCTATGAATGATTCTCAAGGTCTGATTCAAGAGCCATGCGGGATGCGGCTAGAACTCAACTGAACTGTTTTACACCGAAAACAAATATTAACGCTTGATCCGATTTCTGGTGAAATACAGTGTGACTCTGATCTATCAACTTTTCAAGGCTTCAGATGCAGTTATTTTCATACCAAAGCAGCGTTATCGTTCATATCATTAGGTCATTCATATACCAGTATACTCTGTACTGTATAGAGAGCTGAGATTTCATCTTATGAATGTGCCGCGCATAGGTGGATTGTTTTGTTAGGGCTGTCTTGGAAGGGGGTTTTGCCCTGGGCTCGGCATAGTTGAATTGTTTCGTTAGGTCTGTCGTGGACGGGTGTTTCGCCCTGTGCCCGGCATAGAAGGATAGTTTTGTTAGGGCTGTCGTGGAAGGGTGTTTCGCCCTGTGCCCGGCATAGGTCGATTGTTTCGTTAGGGCTGTCGTGGAAGGGTGTTTCGCCCTGTGCCCGACATAGGTTGAGTTGCTTTTTTAGGGCTGTCGTGGAAGGGTGTTTCGCCCTGAGCCCTGCATAGTTTAGATTGTTTCGTTAGGGCTGTCGTGGAAGGGTGTTTCGCCCTGTGCCCGGCATAGGTTAGGTTGTTTCGTTAGGGCTGTCGTGGAAGGGTGTTTCGCCCTGAGCCCTGCATAGTTTAGATTGTTTCGTTAGGGCTGTCGTGGAAGGGTGTTTCGCCCTGTGCCCGGCATAGGTTAGGTTGTTTCGTTAGGGCTGTCGTGGAAGGGTGTTTCGCCCTGAGCCCGGCATAGGTTAGATTGTTTCGTTAGGGCTGCCGTGGAAGGGTGTTCACTCTTTACCCGGCACAGAAGGATAGGTTTTTTTGGGGCTGTCGTGGAAGGGTGTTTCGCCCTGTGCCCGGTATAGGTTAGGTTGTTTCGTTAGGGCTGTCGTGGAAGGGTGTTTCGCCCTGTGCCCGGCATAGAAGGATAGTTTTGTTAGGGCTGTCGTGGAAGGGTGTTTCACGCTGTGCTCGGCATAGGTTAGGTTGTTTCGTTAGGGCTGCCGTGGAAGGGTGTTTCACTCTGTACCCGGCATAGAAGGATAGGTTTGTTAGGGCTGTCGTGGAAGGGTGTTTCGCCCTGTGCCCGGCATAGGTTAGGTTGTTTCGTTAGGGCTGTCGTGGAAGGGTGTTTCGACCTGTGCCCGGCATAGGGTAGGTTGTTTCGTTAGGGCTGTTGGATATTTCACCTACAGGGTTAGTATTTGCTAGATGTCATGAAAGGGCATGTAATTTGTGATTGTAAATAATACATCATCGACCGCGAAGAACTACGTTCTGCCAATGGTTTGTCTCGAGTGTTTTTTTATTTAAATACATATTTGGCGACCGACATAATGCTTGAGACAGACCTAATGATTCACGGAAGCCAAAGTTTCTACTCTCTTCATGCAATTACCATGATATTGCTGACTTCATCATCTTAGTTGATTGTCCATATGGATGATTAGTCTAAATATCCATAACAACACCCAAATAACTTTTACGTGATAAAATTCCTTGCATGGCGAATTCAACATTGTTTACTATGCGGACAATTATATCTGAGGTCCTGAATAAATTCTTCATATACTATTTCACACGGAAGAACTTGCTTTATTCATTAAACGTAATACAGAATTTATACTAATTTAGTGTGAAAATTCTCAATTTCAGAGACTTTTATGGCTATAGCAAACTAGGAATTTCAAATTTATTGCAATTTATTTCAACTACACTGCTTAAGAATTTCCACATTTACGTGAAATTAACCCGGTACAAAATTCCAAAACTACTGAATTTAATATAAATTTACTTCGGGAGTAAATCTGAAAAATATCGAATTTACAAAAATTTAATATGGTTGTAAATTTGGAAATCCGCAGTAGAATGTTCGTTTGCATTCGCTTGTAAAAGTGGTTAATCAAGTTGAAATAATGTCGATATTCTGGCATATTATCCCTTCGATCAGTTTACTCTCCGTTTACATCATCTATTAAATGCGGTATTTATTTGCATTTATTGCTACATGTAAACTACATGTAAACTCTGGAGTTTACACAGGTTGTAAATTCGAAGCAAATTCGAAGTAAATTTCCAATTTACAGACAAAGTAAATTCGTTGAAATTATTGTAAATTTGACATTTTCATCAAATTTACACGCCATTTAATCACTGTGTAAATCCTAGTTTTCGTGCAGTGTGGGTGCAGCCAGGTGTAAGCCTCCGGGTAGCCACAGTCCCTTCTTTCACCTCGGGGTGTAGTAAGTCATCCACCTCGGGGAGTACATCTTTCAGTGCCATCCATAAGGGTGGACAGAGTGTGATATAGGTACCTCCACTCTGTTCCAACCGGGGAAAAAGGGAATCCTCTCCAGCAGTGCGTATGTGCACGCCGACTTCCACGTGCATGAAATCCCTTTCGGGGTCTTTTTCCTGTAACAATCGTGTCAATAGAGTCCAGCCTGATAGCGATAACAAAATCTTCACCTTCTGCGGTGCGTCTTGGACCAGCTCCAGGTGATCGTCATTGACGATGAGGTAGACGTCGGACGTCAGTTGGAATAACGGAAGCTCTGTTCCGCTCGCTGCCATGGTGGGGAATGAAAAGCGAACGGTTAGAGAGGTGGCTTTATTGTGTACCGTTTGGGTAGGGTTTTATACACCGTGCGTGGCACTTGTTATACTCACTTGCGCCATAAGGTCAATAAGGTTAAAAATGCCCTTTTTTCTACTACGCCCTGTGACGGCCCTTCGTGAATGGGCGTAACCTGTGAACATCATAGGAATGCATGTACTGACCTGTCTGTGGGGTTTTCCCACAATGGCGGTCACCTTAGGGTCTTTCCGGTCAACGTATCCGCCATGATCCGCCATTTTCCCACAATGGCGGTCACCTTCGGGCCTTTCCAGTCAACGTATCCGCCATTATCCGCTATTTTCCCACAATGGCAGTGTATCCGCCATTATCCGCCATTTTACCACAATGGCGAATACGTTGACCGGAAAGACCCGAAGGTGAACGCCATTGTGCGGAAAAACCCCAGTACATGACAGACACAGACAAGTCTAGACATGTCCAAAGGTCACGCCCCATTCACCCAAACCGGAAGTGACGTCACAACCCATGTGACCTGCGCAGCAGAATGGAAACGACACCCTAGTCTAGCCCCCTCACCTAGGCTTCACATGGATACCTCACTCGATCCCAGCGGCCCACTAGTGGCCCACCTAGACCCCAAAACGTCTATTTCCATACCCCTTTGTTCACTGCGCATGCGCAGAGTGACGATATTTCAACCCCGCACTCACCCCATCAGATGCCCCCTCACATAGGCTTCACACGGATACCTCACTCGATCCAATCGGCCCACTAGGGACTCCCCTAGACCCCAAAACGTTCCTTCCAATGCACTTTTCCCACAATTCCCTGTCTGCGCATGCGCAGAAAGTTGAACATGAACGACACACTAGTCTAGGCGGATGCCCCCTCACGTATCCTTCACATTGATACTTCATACGACTCCATAGGACCACTAGTGGCCCATCCAGACTTCAAAACGTCTATTTCCATACCCTTTTCCCACAATTCCCTGCCTGCGCATGCGCCGAATGTTGAACACGGCCGAGACACTAGTTCAGGCGGATGCCCCCTCACCTAGGCTTCGAATTGATACCTCATACGACTCCATCGGCCCATTAGGAACTCCCCTCGATCCCAAAACGTCTATTTCCATACCCTTTTCCCACAATTCCCTGTCTGCGCATGCGTAGAATGGCGACAACACCCGCGCCACTAGTCGAGTCAGATGCCCCCTCACCTACGCTTCACATGGATACCGCATACGACTCCATCGGCCCATTAGGGGCTCCCCTAGATGCCAAAACGTATTTCCATACCCTATTCCCACAATTGCCTGTCTACGCATGCGCAGAATGGTGACAACACCCAAGCCGCTAGTGCAGTCGGATGCCCCCTCACATAGGCTTCACATGGATACTACATACAACTCCAACGGCCCATTAGGGGCTCCCCTAGATCCCAAAATTTCGATTTCCTGTATTTCGATACCCTTTGTCTACTGCGCATGCGCAGGATGACGTCAGTTCCACGTCACACCCAGTCCATCAGATGCCCCCTCACATAGGTTTCACAATAATACCTCACTCGACTCCATCGGACCAATAGTGGCTCCCCTAGATCCCAAAACGTCTATTTCCATACCCTTTGTCTACTGCGCACGCGCAGAATGACGTCAGTTCCACGTCACACCCAGTCCATCAGATGCTCCCTCACATAGGTTTCACAATAATACCTCACTCGACTCAATCGGACCAATAGTGGCTCCCCTAGATCCCAAAACGTCTATTTCCATACCCTTTGCCCACCGCGCATGCGCAGAATGACATATTTCAACCCCGCACCCAACCCATCAAATGCCTCTTCACGAATGCTTCACATTGATACCTCATATGACCCCATTGAACCATTAGTGGCTCCCGTAGCTCCAGAACGTCTATCTTCATACCCTTTGGCCACCGCGCATGCGCAGAATGCCGATATTTCAACCCCACACCCAGCCCATCAGATGCCCATTCACGAATGCTTCACTCTGATACCTCACTCGACCCAATCGGACCATGCAGCGTATTTGAAGTCTAGGGACTACTTTCTGTCCGCGGAAGCTTTCTCCCGCGGCCGCATCACCACCAGGCCGCGTCACCGCGGAAGAATTCGAGGTCATCTGTCACGTGATATGCAAATTTCTGAGGTCAATGGTCAAGTTGAGCGAATCGGTCCTCTCCCTACTACTGACGTCATAAGTATGACCGGTCGTCAGCTTGAGTCTTGGCTCAGCATAGCGGACAGTGTTGGAAGGAGGCAAGCCCGTCCTCATGGCCAATATACTGGTTTGTTTAATAAAAATGTTGAATTTAATGGTCATCGGGAAATTAAGTATGACGAGGAAAACTGTTTATTATTAGACACACGTGTGCATGAATATAGACTGATCTTTATCAATTTGTATGGACCTAATGAAGATACATACAGTCCCGCATCCGCGACCGAGCGAAGCCTACCATGTGCAACCAGGCTAAATTGAATTCATTGCCATAGAAAGGACTTCAAATTCCACTAAGCAGTTCCATTATTATTACGCATTCTTGTCAAATTAATTACCTAGAACCTGGTCTATATCAATGTGTTTTGCACGATATTTATCAAATTTATCTGCCAGTGTCCGCATTTTGTTTGCCTGCATGAATGCATAGGCTGTACGGTGTATCACTTATCATTACACGGAAGGATTTTCAACTTCAAGAAAATAACGAAGATCGATCTTCATTATCTCCAGATTCTCAGATATATATGTTTTCTCCTTCCTATTACAATCAACTTTATTCCTACGAAATAGGCTACAGATTGCAAATAGTCCGGTAATGAGTTAGTGAGTGAGTGAGTGAGTGAGTGAGTCAGTCCATCCGATTCCTTTCGTCGGCAAAATAAGGAGAACCGTTGACATTAGAACCTTGAGTTTTGGCATGAAGGTGCATTAGGGGACTGTTACCAACAAGTTCTGAGCTCATCTACTTTTGATGAAAATTTCTGGTGATTTTTGATGAAAATCGCTGGTGATGCTGACTTGGGCAGTGCCCATCTTAATATAGGCAGGATTTCAACTGGGGGTGAAGATTTCCAATGGCTGGTTTTGTTTTCAAGGCTTTGATGTGTCCCAATTCGGTTTCGATTCGATTCGGTTTCTCTTTTCGGACATACAGGACTGCGTCTTGGATGACAATCTTATAGTCAGCTGCATGCCCCTCTACGCTAGTGGCCATCAAGGCGAAGGTCGGAGGCGCCGGTATCAGTCGGATTTTTATTGGGATCGTGTTCAAGAGGTATCGGTCTTGCATGAAGAGGTCTGCGTGCAGTCGACCCATGCGATCCACCGAGACGCCGTTCGCGGTGTTGTTATGTCGCGCATTGTCGTTCTCTGCGCCCATGTGCTCGACTGTGTCCTGGTAGAATAAAGCGGCTGCCAGCTGAGATTCTTTAGCCTCTCGTCCATACGACAACAGCGTCTCGATGTGGGCTCGATACGGGTACATGTTGGTCGAGTCACTGATGAGTTTGTCGCTGATAAAAACATCCACCTGTTGAAACATAAGAGTGCAGCCAGAGATTCGTCGGGCCCACCGTTGCTTGGTCGACGATTCTGGAGCCATATCCATTGACGACCTTTGCTTTCACATACAAGTATGTATGGGCTAAATCCACATAGGCCGTATCCGCACTACTGATGGTGAACTCGATGGGCCGCGTTTCGTTGATGCTGGAGAGCGGGAGATGCTCCACCCATAATCCTTGTTCGGCACTGGTCTGTGTGGGCGGGACGGTCCACAAAGCAAATTCACTGTTCGGAAGGTCATGTCTAATTCCGTTAACTGGTAACTCATATTCTGTAAACTCGTATGTTGATCTTAGTTGTTCTACTAAGACTCCATCTTAGGGTGAATAGTTACAGAAAATCCGTTAGGAAAAAGCAATTGCTGATAGGTAAGCATTCTTCTGGACCCGACCATGGCTGGGACAACTTTAGTATTCAGATCATAGACGTCGTCTATCCATGTACCAAGGATTCCCCCTTTGGATTTGAGAGGAAAATCCGAGAACGGGAACTATTCTGGATGCTAGAACTTGGCGCAGTTTTTCCGTATGGTTTAAATGATAATGTCAGTGGGTTCGGCAATGTTACAAACCGCCGTTCAAATATATCCAATATTACCCAGCTATTTAAACCCCATCAACGGAGACATCGCAGCCATGGTTGTAGAAAGTTTAATATTGCGATGATTCACGACCTTATCACTTTAAATTACTTAGTGGGTTTAACTAACACACCCAATGGTACACATAGCTTACGTGCAGTTCTGTATGCGTTACCTCTGAGAGCTTTAAACCATATAGCCAGAGATATACAACAATCTGCGTCTTCAGGAAATATAATACCACCCAAAATCACTAAAGTGTGTCAAGATATAGCGTATTTTCGGTTGTATCGTCCAGTGAACATAATCGAAACATCCCAAGATCGGCTTTTCTTGAAACTCAACTACTTAGATAAAGGACTGGACATTATTAATTTACCTCGAATCCTGAATGATCCAGAGGTACGCAACACTGTACCAAACTATTTTAAGTTCCAAAGCTCCAAATAATATAATATTCATATGTAAATATTACTATTACAGGCGCCGGTTGAAGAATTGAGTGTAAACGTATCGTCATCAAATACGTCTACTTACTCTCAAACTGCATTTACTCTTGAAGATTTATTTAACAATCACAAAACGTTTCTCAAGGAAAGAGATATTTGTCTTCCAACCAAACATAACGATATACCAAAGGTATACTGGACTCCCAAAATGCATAGATCACCATACACAGCTAGATTCATAGCTGGTTCTAGAAGCTGCACCACCAAGCTTCTTTCAACCCTGTTGACGAGGGCCCTTCAGGAGGTAAAAGCATTTTGGGGAAGGTATTGCGCCACTATTTCTAAAAACTGGCTTTGAATGTATGTGGATATTGAAAAACTCAAAATGTCTTACGGAAGAACTTGATGTTAAAGGTCACATACCGCACAGACATGTATCCACATGGAATTTCTCGACTCTCTATAATACAATCCCTCATCAGGACCTTATTGACCGTCTAAGCTCATTAATAGTATCTGTGTTCAAGAAAACTGATCGTAGATATATTAATGTCGGAAGCGATAAAGCATTCTTTAGTTCTACTACATAAAAGAGATATCATTCATGGGATGTTTCTTTGTTGATAGAGTTGCTTGAATTTCTCATTAAAAATATCTATGTGAAATTTGGCAACACAATATATCAACAGCATGTAGGTATTCCAAGGTATTCCAATGGGTACTAATTGCGCACCCCTATTGGCTGGCCTATATCTGTTCTCTTATGAATATGACTATATGCAGGCGCTTTCAAAAACCGATCCATTCAAAGCCCGTTCCTTCTCATTCACCAAACGTTATATAGACGATCTTCTCGCTGTGGATAACCGCTATATAAATGAGGCAGTGAAGGATATATATCCACCTTCACTGGATTTGAAGGAAACTACAGATAGCCCTACAGGCACATCATATTTAGATCTATATCTCTATAAAAAATGAAGCGGGCATTCTCTCTCGTCGACTTTATGACAAAAGAGATGATTACAATTTCAACATCGTAAACTATCCCTTTCTGGACAGTAATATTCCAGTGGGATCTGCATATGGCGTATACATATCACGCCTAGTAGCATTTGCTAGATCCTGTGTTAAATGTGACGATTTTAATCAACGTCACAAAACATTGTTGCAGAAACTTATAAAACAGGGCTACACCGCCAAGCGCCTCCACTCAAAAATTTCTCAAATTTGGCGATATATATCGCATGCTGATAGCAAAATACGAGCGTAGCGTGCAAGATCTATGGCGTTACGTTTCGTAACTTGTGTCTAATTCCGTTTAACCCGGAGCTAGGGGCCGTATGAACCCATGTACTTCAAGATCCTCATGGTACTCATATGAACAGTCACAATCAAAGCGTGGCTGAGATACATCATTATTTAGATGACGGCCTTACAACGAATATTATGGATTAAGAATACTGATCAGCGATACGGATTTGATATTTTTGGAACATCATGATGTCTTGCCGGCATCATTGAAAACTGTTGACCGCTTCTCTCTTGCAGGAAACAAGCCTATGTTTTTGTATACTATGATTGTCTTTTTTGAATTTGGTGCTAATACTGTTATATGGAATATGAAATAGGTCTTTTGGACGCGGATATTCTCTAATGGACGATGGCTGAATTATGGATGACGGACTTGACGCTTGTAATTCGTGCTTTATGAGGAAAGTCAAAAATTCACAATATCTGGTTGACTATGTTTTCCTAATTTGCTTATTATCATTGCCAATATTATTATTATTTTCATTCCTTAATTAATTAAATATTACTGTCTTATAATACTGTGGCATTGTACAACTACTTTGCATTCAAAAATCAAGTGCTGATGACAAGCATGACAACATGACAAGCTGGCGGCCATTTTGAAAACTCTTCCAAACAATTTCACACATCTGGTTGGTTATTTTTGCTTATTATCTTCATCGAATTTAATATTTTCATTTCAAAATTAATTAAATATTTCTGTCACATAATAATGTAGCACTGCAGAACCGATCTGCTTTCAAAAATCAAAGTGTAACGCAATAGGGTGACTAACTAATACAAAGCTACGTGCGCCTAACGTGCCCGAAATCGGGAGGCCATTTTAGAAAATAATGGTAGCCATTTTGGAAATCCGAGATGGCAGTTATTACACAATAATTATTGTGAATAATAACAATAATAATCGTCGTGCAGAACCACTAAAATGTCAGGGTGTCGGCAGGAATTATGTTGATATATTGTGTGGTTATTGAAATACTTAGTGAAATAGGCTTCAGATGGCGGTCATCTTGAACTGCAAGATCGGCCATATGACCATTTTCATTTGCCTAACTTTGATATGGCACTTTACAGCAATGCTCTGACAAATGACCCAAAGAAAAATGCCCAAACAGAAGAAAGAGTGCCAGAATCCAGATGCTAATATAGGATGCTGGCGGCCATGTTGAAAAATGGTCGCTGTGACCTACATCGGAAAAGTTCACGGTGGCTCCATATCTAGAAATGCTCCACAAGGCTTGATGTACATCTGTGCCAAATTTCATGCTTTTATGAGAAAAGGCACAATTCGATGGAAAATCTGCACATATTGACTGGGCTATTACAGCTATTGTTACACATTCGTCCATAATAATAGCGTATCAACAGGAATAATGTATATTGTGCGGTTAATGAATTATTAACTGAAATCGGCTTCACATGGCGGCCATCTTGAAATCCAAGATGGCCGTCGTGGCCACATAATTTGTCTAACATTGACATGGTATTTTCTATCAATATTCGACAAATGAGCAACAAAAATATTTCCAAACAGAAAAAAACAGTGCAGGAGTGTAGATGATAATATAGGTTTCTCGCCATTTTGAAAAATGACCGCTACACAGGAAAAGTTCGCGGTGGCCCCATATCCAGAATTGTTCCCCAGACCACGATGTACCTCTATGCCAAATTTCATGCTTTATGAAAAAAGGCATCTGGGCTAATGTCATGGCCTGATTGTCCGTCGTCCGTCGTCAGTCGTCCGTTGTGTGTCGTCCGTCGTGCGTTGTGCGTAAACATCTTCTTCTCTGAAACTGCTTGGCCGATTAAGCTGAACATTGGCATGCATGTTCCCCTCAATGAGTACACCAGAATTTGTTCATGCGGTGTCGATATGATTTTAAATATGGCTGCCATGGCGGCCATCTTGAATTTGCCAGTGAAATCTTGTCATCATTATTTTTCGGTAACTACTTCATGGATCTTCCTCAAATTTGGTACACCGGTTCCCCTAGGTCTAGTTGTAAAACATGTGTACTTTAGTCCAATTTGAATATCCAATATGGCCACCAGGTGACCAACTTGGATTTTCCCATGAAACTTTGTTATCGCGATTTCTCAGGAACTACTAGGTGGATCTTTCTCAAATTTGGTACACAGGTTCCCCTTGGGGTCTAGTTGTGCAAGATACCTTTTACGGTCTGATACAAAAATCCAATATGGCCACCAGGCGGCCATCTTGGATTTCCCGATGAAACATTGTTATCGCGATTTCTCAGGAACTGCGGCATGGATCTTTCTCAAATTTGGTACACAGGTTCCCTTGATGTCTAGTTGTGCAAGATACCTTTTCTGCTTCGATGCGAAATCCAATATGGCCACCAGGTGGCCATCTTGGATTTTCCCATGAAACATTGTTATCTTGATTTCTCAGGAAGTACTGGATGGATCTTTCTCAAATTTGGTACACAGGTTCTTCTTGGGGTCTAGTTGTACAAGATACCTTTGTCGGTCCGATTCGAAAATCCAATATGGCCACCAGACAGCCATCTTGCATTTTCCCACGAAACATTATCGCGATTTCTTGGGAACTACTGCATGGATCTTTCTTAAATTTGGTACACAGGTTCCCCTTGGGGTCTAGTTGTGCAAGATACCGTTTGTGATCAGATTTGAAAATCCAATATGGCCACTTGGTGGCCAGCTTGAATTTTCCGATGAAATTTTGTTATCGTGAATTCTCAGGAAATTAGTGCATGGATCTTTGTCAAATTGGGTATACAGGCTCCCCTTGTGCAAGATACATTTTTGGGTCCATTTCGAAAATCCAATATGGCCGCATCTTGAATTTCCCATGAAACTTTGTTATCATGAAATCTGAGAAAATTACTGCATGGATCATTTAGTGTCCAGGGGAGACAACACAAGTAGAAACTCGTATATCGCAGTTCTTTAGCGAAAATTTCTTACAGCTACTTCCTCCAGTTATAGCCAGATGGCACTATTTTTCACATATTGACTGGACTAGTATTAGATTCCGAAGTTTGTGAAGTGAAAAGAAAAAAACTATAAATAACCCGGTTTTAGCGGGGAGCAAAAACTGTGTACAGATACTATCACTTCTAGCAAAAAATACGACATGATAATAGATCATAACATACGTGTGAATATCCTTTTTGGGTTACTGGTAATGAATAGTAACGCAAAGCAACTATTCTCTTACAACGAATTTTCTTTTCAGATCGCGTTTTTTTTTACCGCGAATTCAATATAGCGCTTGCTTCCTTGAAATCACTAGGGGCACATAGCCCGAAGCGAGCCTGCGACCAACGTTTGAAGTTTACTGGCTGATTCCCATCCAGTCAATGTAAAATCCATGGTTATTCCGAGTATAGAAACAATTTCTCACTGCGCAATATGTATTGACTTGCCGAAACCAATGTCCCATGGTCTACCTATACTATGAAATTGGGTTGTATTTGCTAAATATCATGTAATGAGTACAACTTTCCAATATTAACTCTCTTCTCAATTGATAAAATATATTATATATACCCTTGGTATATTTAATATGGAATGAGCTGTCCTCCTCATTACATGGTCAATATATAAGGAATCCCAAGTAGTAGTATAAGGTGAACAAAGGTCACATTGACCTCTTTGCACTTAAACTTGAGGGGTAACTCTTGATTCCCGTGGAGCGTCCGACAGGGGGCGCCACCAGCTCAAGGTTATAGATTGCATCAGCATTGGCTGTGTGTCAAGTTTTGACCACTATAGTTCCGGCAACCTTTGACCTTGTATTCCTCCGCGCTGATGCGGTCATGTCTGGTGGTGATGCGGTCGCCTTCGCGAAGAAAAAGTAGTCCCCAGAATTCAAATACGCTGCATGGTCCGATGGGGTCAAGTGAGGTATCAATGTTAAAGCATTTGTGAAGGGGCATCTGAGGGGTGGGTGCGGGGGTGAATAGCGTCATTCTGCGCATGCGCGGTAGACCAAGACGTTTTGGGATCTAGGGGAGCCTCTATTGGTCCGATGGAGTTGTATGAGGTATCAACGTGAAGCCTATGTGAGGGGACATCTGACTGGACTAGTGGCTTGGGCGTTGTCAACATTCTGCGCATGCGCAGACAGGGAATTGTGGGAAAAGGGTATGGGAATAGACGTTTTGGGGTTTGGGTGGGCCACTGGCGGTCCTATGGAGTTGTATGCGATATCAATGTGAAGCCTATGTGAGGGGGCATCCGACGGGGTGGGGGTGACATGGAACTGATGTCATTCTGCGCATGCTCAGTAGACCAAGGGTTTGAAAATAGACGTTTTGGAGTCAAGGGGAGCCCCTAGTGGGCCGATGGGGTCGAGTGAGGTATCAATGTGAAGCATAGGTGAGGGGGCATCCGTCTGGCCTAGTGTCTCGGCCGTTGTTTAACATTCTGCGCATGCGCAAACAGGGAATTGTGGGGAAAGGGTATGGAAATGGACGTTTTGGGGTTTAGGTGGGCCACTATGGGTCCGATGGAGTCGTGTGAGGTATCAATGTGAAACATATGTGAGGGGCTTCCGATGGGGTGCGTGGGGGTTGTAATATCGGCATTCTGCGCATGCGCGGTAGACCAAGGGTATGGAAATAGACGTTTTGGGATCGAGGGAAGCCCCTAATGGGCCGATGGAGTCGAGTGAGGTATCAATGTGAAACCTATGTGAGGGGGCATCCGCCTGGGCTAGTGTCTCGGCCGTTGTCAACATTCTGCGCATGCGCAGACAGGGAATTGTGGAAAAAGGGTATGGAGATAGACGTTTTGGGATCTAGGTAAGCCCCTAGTGGGCCGATGGTGTCAAGTGTGGTATCAATGTGAAGCCTATGTGAGGGGGCATCTGCTTGGACTAGTGTCTCGGTCGTTGTCAACATTCTGCGCATGCGCAGACAGGGAATTGTGAGAAAAGGGTATGGAAATACACGTTTTTGGGTCTAGGTGGGCCACTCGTGGTCCTATGGAGTTGTATGAGGTATCCATGTGAAGTATTCGTGAAGGAGCATCCGACGGAGTGGGTGATACGTAGAACTGACGTCATTCTGGGCATGCGCAGTAGACCAAGTGTATGAAAATGTACGTTTTGTGATCTAGGAGAGCCTCTAGTGGGCCGATTGGGTCGAGTGAGGTATCCATGTGAAGCCTATGTAAGGGAGCATCCGCCTGGAGCAGCGCCTGGTCCGTGTTTGACATTCTGCGCATGCACAGACAGCGAATTGTGGGAAAAGGGTATGGAAATAGCCGTTTTGGGGTCTAGGTGGGCCACTCGTGGTCCTATGGAGTTGTACGAGGTATCGTTGTGAAGCATTCGTAAGGGAGCATCCGACGGGGTGGATGTGATGTAAAACTGACGTCATTCTGCGCATGCGCAGTAGACCAAGTGTATGGAAATGGACGTTTTCTGGTCTAGGTGGGCCACTCGTGGTCCGATGGAGTCGTAGGAGGTCTTATTTTGAAGCCCTCATGAAGGAGCATCCGACTGGACTGATGGTTCGTCCGTGTTCAAGAGTCTGCGCATGCACAGTCTGGCCGTATTATAGAAATATACACATGGGAGTGTGTTTGGGGTACTAAACCCCTTATGGGTCCATGGTTGTGGTTTGGTGGTGTGGGTTCTGCGCAAGTGTGTGACGTCACTTCGGGTTTCACTAAAACTACCTCCGAACAGAGAAGAGTTCCAATTTTTCCTCAGACATTATGCATGTACTTTCAACATCCGCGTTTCCACCGCATAGACCAAAACGTGTACTTGGTATGTGGGCTGATTTCATTGGCTCTCTATGTTACTGCAGTGCTCTTGCATTGTTTTCTAGGAATTGATGGGTTACATTTGATCCCATCCTAGGGCACTGATTGGCTACTTGTCTCAGCCCATTCATTGACCGAATCCCCACGTGTCCCGCATTGGGCATTATGCTTACACAGAAAACACACACGACAGAGTTTTGAGATCTCATTTTTTTTATTCAGTGAACAACAACATGAGAACAGCCACGTGAAAAAACTGAAGCCCAGAACAGGGGGCTCTACGTGAAAAAAATTAAGCCCAGAACGGGACTTGTACATTGAAATGAACGGCAGCCCAGTCATATACGAGTACATCTCGGT
>JAVTVY010013875.1:0-56145 GCA_036873755.1 Hanleya hanleyi | reverse complement strand
CAAAGCCCGTTCCTTTTCATTCACCAAACGCCATATAGACGGTCTTCTCGCTGCGGATAATCGCTATATAAATGACGCAGTGAAGGATATATATCCACCTTCACTGGATTTGAAGGAAACTACAGATAGCCCTACAGGCACATCATATTTAGATCTATATCTCTATAAAAATGAAGGGGGCATTCTCTCTCGTCGACTTTATGACAAAAGAGATGATTACAATTTCGACATCGTAAACTATCCCTTTCTGGATAGTAATATTGCAGTGGGACCTGCATATGGCGTATACATATCTCGCTTAGTAGCATTTGCTAGATCCTGTGTTAAATGTGATGATTTTAATCAACGTCACAAAACATTGTTGCAGAAACTTATAAAACAGGGCTATTCCGCCAAGCGCCTCCACTCAAAGTTTTCAAATTTGGCGATACATATCGCATGCTGATAGCAAAATACGAACGTAGCGTAAGATCTATGGCGCTACGTTTCGTAACATGTGTCTAATTCCGCTTAACCTGGGCAGGGGCCGTATGAGCCCATGTACTTCAAGATCCTCATGGTACTCATAGTGAACAGTCACAATCAAAGCGTGACTGAGGTACATCATTTTTAGATGACGACTTATAACGAATATTATGGATTAAGAGTACTGATCAGCGATACGGATTTGATATTTTGGAACATCATGATGTCTTGCCGGCATCATTGAAAACTGTTGACCGCTTCTCTCTTGCAGGAAACAAGCCTATGTTTATGTATACTTTTGTCTTTTTGAATTTGGTGCTAATACTGTTATATGGAAATGGAATAGGTCTTTGGATTATGGACGCGGATATTCTCTAATGGACGACGGCTGGATTATGAATGACGGACTAGACGCTTGTAATTTTACATGATTTTTTGAAGCTTTGGTAGGTGCTCGCTCCAGATCTTCTACCAAGATACGCTATAGTGACACTTGGTTGTCGTTATGACTCGTCGCGAATGATCGCCCTTCATCCCTAGCGAAACAAGCTGTGCTTTTTCATTAAAGATCATGACAGTTTTCCTGTTATTGGGGGCGCAGATGGATGTATCTCTTTTGCAGCTTGGGTTTTAATAGCCTCATTCACAATATAGTCCTAAAACGTGGGATTTACTTCTTCTTCACCCAAGAATTTCCTGGGACCTAGTCTGAATATCACCGACCGATATTTCAGTGTACATGTAAGTGGGTAGGCTGTCAGTATCAGTCGGTCTAGGCTTAGAATTTATCGACAGACTCTCAGTTTCACCAGTATCTTAATACAGCTCCAATGTCATTGAGTTCCTCGGTTTCTGGCGCCTCGATGTCATGTCGTGTCTGGTGAACGTGCGTCCGCAATCAAGGCAAAGACAAGCTATATTATGGTTAAGTTTCGACTCTACAAGTCTTCTAGATAGAGTTGCTTTTATGCAGATAACACCGTAACGCTCGCCAACGTCGATCTCAACTCTTCAATGCCCAAGAAACATAGCGCGAAAGTTAGCTCTGAAAGTTTTATTGAGCTAAATGATCATATGATGTCCCGTGGGATTGAAACGTAACGTAGTGACATCCGTCGTAACGCTTTCATGCCTGGCGTAAAGCCTCACCACTGTTCCCAACGTTTTGACGCGCTACCGTAACGCAGCAACGCGGTTCCTTCGCCGGGCATATGGGTATACTGGTATACACATACTAGTTTCCCATATCGGGTTCGCATCCCACTTCTGACATACGGCAGATTACAATAACCTAATCCACTGTACCTACTAAAGTTGTAAAAAAAACAACAACAACATAAACATAACATTGTGTTGGATGAGAACTTCTTTTTTGTTCTGTGAATCAGAACAAAAACAGGTAGAACGTATACAGGGGACTGGTAACTCAACTATGATAGCCAGACCAATAATGCCCTACCCACACTACCCTATGGCGCATGTCGGGACACGGTAGTCTTCCTGGATGAAATCTCGCATATTCTTCGCCCCTCTGGTTCTTGATAGATCGCCCCAATTCTGGTGTCGCGTGCGCAGCTGTACTTCACTACCAACAATACCGAAGAGCGTATGCCTGGGCCTAGGAGTTTCGTTGGGTGAAATCCACTCGCCTCTCGCCCCTGTCGTTCTAGGTACAGCATTCCACTTCTGTTTGCGTTTGTGCAACACTACTCCCCTACTCACACTACTCTATGGCGCGTGAATGGGACCAGGTGAATCGTTGGGAGAAATTCCCATGTCTCTCGCCCTTCTCATCCTCGGTAAGAGTCCCACTTCCGTTTACACATACCCAGCCCTCCTCGTCTAGCTTAGGGCGAAAGCCTGGACCCAGGAGTTTCGTTGGGTGAAATCCTCATGTCCCTTATTCCTCTCGTTCTAGATTGTCAACATTCTTTGGTGTATGCGCAAGTGTCTTTTATATACTCAATAATTTCTCAGCTGAATATGGATGGACGTTTGTGCTTCCCAGTTGCCACTCTACCGAGATGTTGTAGGAGACCATTTGATTTTACTATGGTGAGATGGGCTTTCACCTCCCTCCACATAGGGCACACACTAAAAATTTCATTTGCCCTTTTAGATCGAGCTAGTGGACAAATCTCGAGATATTTCCCCACCTTAGAAGCCTACCAATGTTAGCATTGCCTGCAGACTGAATATGCACAAACAGGACCGATTCTCTCGACATGTTCTAATTTGTTCAGACTCGTTTATTCTCAGACACGCTCTGACTTGTTCCTACATAGGGAAAGGGATGTTGGAGTCTCATTGACCTTTGTGGATGTCACTTTCGGTCAACGCCGGTTGGTTGACCGGAAGTGACATCTAAAATGGTCAAAGATCAATGGAATCCCAGGGTTTTTTTACTACTACTTAACCGGTCAATCATAGGAAAACCTCTCTGTATATCTTAGGTTACACAAGACGCCCTCTCTGCATCAGTTAGAACTCGTCCATACAAAGCCACACAATCCAATAACCTGTGAATATCGAAAATACTCTGTACATTATAGGTGCTATATGGGACACAAACGGCACGAGCTCGATGGCGAACATGTGCGAATATGGCGAATAGTAATTTGGGACGTGCCGTGGGCAGACTTTTCGTGGATGCTGCTTTTGACGAGGATGCCAAAGCTATTGTAAGTAAACTCTAGTCTTTTTCGAAAGGGATATGATCTCCCCCAGAATATCTGCCGCTCAACAAAGCTAGTAATCAACCTGCTTTCACTTTCACCAAAGATCTTTTTCGGAAAACTTTATTCTGTTATATTAAAGGAAATATCTGATTATATTATAACTTCCTCACGCGAACCTATCTTTGCATCATTGATTTTAACAGATGATCAAAAAATGAACTAATTTATAAATGAGTCGCGGTTTCGTAAGTAGTATGGATAGGGGCTTAACGATGCGAGCGAAGTGATGTGTTGTGGGGTTTCCGGCGAACAACTTCCGCAACCGGTTCCGGTTCCACAACTTCTGGTCACGTGATTTTCAGTATGCATGTCTGAACTTGTCTGGGGATTTCCCCGTGACGACATCAGTCTGGGGGGAAACAGGTCTAAACGTGTTCAGGGATATTCTAGTACGTCATAAGTTAGTATTCAAGTTCGGGGAGGGGGGAGTCCCTTACCATGTTATAAGTGCGGGCAGCATGGTCTGCGATTAGTGCGAGCCGATCACCGAGCTGCTCGTGTCCGGAGTTATCAATTTCTCCTTAATGACACAAATTGCAAATCGCGGAAAGCAAACCCATAGCCCGGATGATAAAGACACAGTGCTATATGTATATGTGAGGAGACATCTCTGAAGGATACATGTGGAACAACACACTCGAACTCGGATTTTGAAGGGTGCATAATTGTGTGGGAAGTGAAGGTAGTGGTGGTTTGAGCGAATATATACGGCTGAGGTAACACAGCAGCATTAGGCCCTTTAAATGGCGTCATACAAATTAGGTAACACAGCGGCAGTAGGCCCTTCAAATGGCGTCATACAAATGAGGAAATACCTGTTTTGACGAAAAAACGCAATTACGAATATTAACAATGGCCGTTACCATCATGATATGTGACATATGTAATACAATTGTCTTGATGCAATATTTATTTATAAGCGCTAGGACTGTCCCGATATCGAAATCTTCAGTTGTCAGAGGCGCTGATCGACGTCATTGACCACGTGACGTTAGGCAGCGAACCATTTGTTTACTTTGGCAATGTCGGCATTTTTTATTCGTAGCCTTTTACCGGCGATGTCCTAGTTTGCGGTCAATGCTAAAACACTATCCCGTGCCTAACCTTGTAGTGACGTCATGTGACCAATGACGTCATTTCGCGCCTCATGCGGTAAAACCTTCAGATCTCGGGACGTCCATATTGACCTTGAATAACATGGTATAGCAAAATTTTGGTTCAGACGAAAAATGTTTTATGACAAACAGGCCCAGGAGATGATTACGAATCTGAGGACGACTTTCAACGAATTGTTAACGAGTAATGACTGGATGGATGACGAAACACGGGAAGTCGCCAAGGAAAAGGTGGGTCCATATTATACACACCGCGAGCGTTTTTTAATAGTATGGTATGTTTTGGTGATGTCACCAACGGGGCCCAAGATAATAAGATAAGCTCATGCCAAATAAGTCTTGTGGTGTTAAAGATTGGTAGAATCATGCGTGCTATTTACAGTTCCATCTCACTCCAGTGGGCTTTTTACTACTACTGAGTGATCCGGTTAGATGACGTAACAAGGTCCCTTGTTGCAGTTCGTAACATGGTCGTGCTCCTAGTGAACACTGACAGCTTCACAGCTTGATATTCTCATAGTCAAGTACAAAATACAGTATACTCCTTCGATAATCCATCGAACCACTTTTGTTTTGAAGGCCGATGCTATACAAGAGAAAATTGGATACTCCGAGGAAGACATCAAAAATGATGACAATTTGAACAAGAAATATGAAAATGTGAGTGAAGTTATCGTCCAATTATGTGAGAATATAGATAATATATTTCACATCATCCCAAGGCAAGGCGAACCCCTCACTTGGAGTTCCACTCTACGGACAGAGGGATTGGTGGAAATGGTTGCCATGACTCGGTAGCTCAACCTATCTCATTATGGAAAACAAAGGGAAGTAACCTGTACAGAGACGATGTAATTAAAGCTGATTGGTCCAATTTTCATTTAAATGAGATGTTTGTCCTCATTACTAGTATAGTGATCGTTGTAAGCTAATGACGTAAGTTCTTTTCTCTTGGACCTGCAAGGAGATTTCTTGTATTCTCCAACCCAATTTGAATAGAGCATTCTCGCATTGTCAGAGTTGTAACCTCTTTTACTGTCGGCGTAATATCATTTAACACTAGGAGGTATATAGTCTTATGCTATGGGAATGGGAAAGGGCTGATCGTTAACCATTTATATGCCTATGAATTTTTCTTACACTATAGGTGACGTATCTACAAGATAAGTTCTTTGAGAACGACCTAATGAACGACCAGATGGCAGCGACAGAAATACTAAGGAAGTTGAGAGAGCCCGTGGACAAAAATCAGTAAGTGATAGGTTCTTTAAAGGGAAAGCACGTTTAACAGAATATTGGAAGAAACACAATTCCATGGCTGCCCAATTCATCCATTAGCCCAGACCCGGAAATTTGATTCGTCGGTACCATTTCGGTGGGCAAACTCTGATGATTAATCGCAACAAAAAGGGTGGTGGAAAACGAAGCCGGCGAACTGACAAGAAGTCATATGACCCGCTGTAGAATACAACGGCAGGATGCGCAGATTGAGGGAATGTCCACTAAAAATCACACCAGCCTGACTCTCCCCTGCATGCGCTCCAATATGACGTTTTGCCAGTAAAACACATGATGTTCAATCGACCTCTGAGCCAGAGTTGAGCGGTATCAGACAGGAAAACCTATCAGAAGGAAATAAGATGTATTAATTGAGCGCCAAAAGTAAACGATGGCTTAAAGTAAAGAAAGATTGATCAGGGGTTGGATGGTGTTGGATCTTCACATTTTGGCATCATGAGCCAGGAAAATTCATGTAGTGTAATTCATTGACCATGTGCAGATCATGCATCTTCGTTGGCATATTAGTGAATCTTGCCATTAGTGCGGACATGTGTTGAAAGATAAATTCACGAAACTGAATTCAACTCATTATTTTACCCTCAATTTGATAAAGTATACATACTGTATTCTCATTTTTCTCTTAGGAGTTATGGAATCCAGAGTTACTTTGGAGCTGCGTGAAATCGTATATTGATGAGCTTGTTATTGGGTGATTTGATGAAACATAAACATAGGTTTGTTGAAGCTCACCTCTACTTCTGTGATTGAGACGGTTTTCCCATCAATACGGTATTAATTAATATTCCAAACTTCTTACCTTTCAGATGGGGGACTGACCCCGCTGTAGTGAATGCGTACTACAGCTCTACGAGAAACCAGATCAGTAAGTTCAAACCACCGTCAAAAGTTTTATTTGGGAAAAGAGAATTACTGTTAAAGTTAGAGTAACTGAAATTAGAATAATTGTTCCATTCTTTATTTTCACAATAATATAAGCAATAATTACCGGTCACTAAAAATTACTTCAGAATTTGGCATGCCAAGTACACGAAATCATACATACCAATATATTATCTCATAATCCTGAGTTTGTTTGAAGACATTTATAATATAACACTTTTGTTCACAAGTATTATGCTCATCTTGCAGTGTTTCCAGCCGGCATTTTACAGCCTCCTTTCTTCAACAAAAACTATCCGAAGTAAGTGAAGTATGTTTAATAGTTGACAAAGAGATCTGTTTTTCTAAATCATCCTACACCGGAAGTCTCGAAAACGAAACTTTCCTTAAACGATGCAGCCTGTGCAGAGTGTGCATATATATAAAATTGAAACTCTTCTGCTTTGGGAGATAAATTAAGTCGATACGCAGAGTTCATGGTTGGACCAGGATGCCAGTCAAGATTCTAAAATATATGATCCTGTATTACATTTTTCAACTCTCTACAGAAATGTGTTGAATTCATAAATGTAGCTTTCTTTGTGTGAATTTCTCAATGTAGCTTGAGTTTCATAATTAGGAAAGTTTTGACATTACTTCCTACATTAAAATTGGCTGTCTGGCCCTGGTTTGCGTCACGTGATACAACTATTTGTCACTTCAGATATGGAGTTCCACCGTTTTCGATATCCCAAAACTTCAGTATTGGTTGGGCGTTGGTCACGCAGTTGTACGGGTCCTTATCGGTGTTCGGTTCCGTTCATAATATTTAGATACAATCGTATTATAATAGTATATCACATGTGGGACACGCTCTGTAACTCTAATTATCCATGAAGATAAATCTGCATATTGTAGAAAAACTGCTACGTGATCCGGATTTCAAATAAGTAAACCTCGAATCGTTATTGTCTTCCTTCCAGATCCATGAACTATGGAGGGATTGGAATGGTGATAGGACATGAGATCACACACGGCTTTGACGACAGAGGTGATAACAATTTCAGCAGCAGTTTAATAGATGGAATATGATAGTTGAGGGAAAATGAATTGTCTATTCTTCTTTATTAGATTGTGTTGCTCATTTTTTCTTATATGACATAACTAATACCAAAGAGAAACCCCACCTGGTACCTGTCGGCGCCCCCTCTGATTATAGAAAGTGGCAAACTCTTTAACCCTATCTGTCCTAGGCTTTTTTGGAACCTATCCAGGCCTTATTGGGGGCATTTCGCCCACTCCTCTGTATATTTTTCTTACCCCTTGAACTTGGGGGCTTAAACTTACCACACTTTACCCTTGGGCCCCGCTCTACCAGAAAACGTAAAGAAAAAATCCAAGATGGCGTCAAATCGGGCATTTACAGAACAGGCATATTTATTTTTTAGTCTATTCTTCGGTCAGATTTTTTGAATGTTATATTTATGTAATATCCCCGCAAAAACTGCACGATAAATTAGTAAATATTAATCTGATATGAAATAAAATAGTTTTTGCCCACTTTTCCTCGCGGAAAAGCAGAAATTTGAAGAAAAAATGACGAAAACATCACTCCACATGGCCGCTATCTTACCCATGATGCTGTCGCCGGGGGGTGGGTTATACAAAATAGGTTCAAAATGACCCTAATATGATAAACTATAAAGTCACGGAGTGTCAGCTGTCATTTTTCGTCGTTCCGGAGGTAGCTCAGAAACGTTGGTAGGGGGGGGGGGGGCATTGGTAGGGGGGGGGGCATAATGCGTTCAGCAATATTTCAGCTATATAGCGACGATTCCCCTCCCAGGCCTGGTATAGGGTTAAGGGCTTGCAGCCCACTCGAGTGGATTTTCACACATCCTCCGTCTTTTGCCTTCTTATTGCGTAAACTATGCTCATGTTCGGAATAGTTATATATATATATATTATTGGGTAGTAAATTTCCCTGGGATTATATATATATGTGAATTTATTGGTTGTGGGGTCGTCGGGAATAAAGTTGTTCAAATTTAACTGCATGTCAATATCGAAAATGAGCCTTCATTTTCAAACTTTTATTTTTCGAGAATCTCCACAGTTTACATTGAAATGGTTACTTTGCCATGTAGAATTAACCCTTCAAAAAATATCGGTGACCTAGTTTTTCGATTTTCGGCCTGGATTTGTTTTTGCCGTGTTTCCTGCCAATCATGCAAAAATCCTATGAATTGTTTTTTAGAAATAAACGGTTTTCCCTGTACAGCGAGTGCAAAAATGAAATAGGAGAAACAAATAGCGTGTCGAAAAACACGCTATTTCTCGAATATTTACAATGTACTTGTCCCGAAATCCCATTTTTGGCATGGATTACTCTGCGCAAAAATATATCTGTATTGGCGAATACTTCATCTTTGAAAGAAACAAGCAGCCAGAGGATGCTAAGTCCCCCGCCGAAATGGCAGCAATATTTTTCAGCATTGTTGGTCTCGGGGGATATACATGAGGGAGGCAACTGCTACTTCATAGGCGTTGGATGTGGAAGGGTCTTTCTGCCTTCCAAACTTTTAAAATCAACTCAGAACGGTTGACTGAACGTTTGTTTGCTTTTGTAATGTAGTTTTCATGCAGTGAAGCATGGAAGTTATGTAACCGAGAAGCGACCCCAAGTGACATCTCAAGGCATATTATCTGCGAACCAAATTTGACGAGAAGCTGAATGCATCTTCAACCTATTGTCTGAAAACCAAATTTTAAATTTGCCCCCAGGTGTCGCCACCTGTAGATGCAAGTGGGCGAAATGCAATCCCAAGGATCATCTCATGACATGGTGTATCAGCATACGAACTTTGGGAAGAATCTGAAAAGGGGTAATTTCCCAGAAACCAAATTTAGATTGCACAAGTGTGCGAAACACAATCCCAAGTGACATCTTATGGCATATGAATACTAAATTTGAGAAGAATCCGATGAGCAGTTGTCAAATTATTGCCAGAAACAAATTTGAGATTTTTCCACCAGGTGTCGCCACCAGTATGCAGAAGCAGGTGAAATACAATCCCAAGGGACATATCATGGCATGGTATCTGCATACCAAATTGGAGAAAAATCTGATGAGCGAAATCAAATATGAAATTGACACGAGGTGGTGCTACCTGCAAGCACAAGTGGGCGAAACGCAATCCCAAGCGACATCATATGTCATGATATATTCATACCAGATTCAAGGGGAATCTGATGAGCGGTTCTCAAGTGATTACCCGGAAAGAAATCTGGTATTTCGCCACCAGGTGGCACCACCTGTAAGTAAAAGTGAGCGGAAGGCAATCCCACCCAACATCTCCTGGCATGATACATGCATGCTGAATTTGAGGAGATTCCGATGAGCAGTTCTCAAGTTAATGGCTGGAAACAAATTTTGATTTTAACACCTGGTGGCGCCACCTATACGCGCAAGTGGGCGAAATGCAATCTCAAGCGACATCTTAGGTCATGGTATTACCCGGAGACAAAGTTGGGATTTTGCCACCAGGTGGCGCCACCTGTAAGTGCAAGTGAGTGAAAGGCAACCCCATGCAACATCTCCTGGCATGGTACATGCATGCTAAATTTGAGAAAAATCCGATGAGCATGCAGTTCTCAAGTTATTGGCCAAAAACAAATTTCAGATGTGACGTCACTTTCTGAGCAGAAGTGGATAACGCAATACCATGCAACATGTCATGGCAAGGTACAATGTATATGCATGCCTAATTTGGGAAGAATTTGATGAGCAGTTCTCAAGTTTTTCCCCGGAAACCAAATTTCGAGCAACATTTCAAAGCGTTTCAAAGTTATTGCTTGCAGCACAAAAGAACGGAAAGAACCCTAGTGGCGCCACCTACAGGCAGATCTTTCTACCTACAGGCAGATCTTTCTGAAACGCAATACCAATCAACATCTTGTCACAAGGAATGCATATGCCAAATATTGAAGAAACTAGATACAGTCGATCGAATATGATTGGAGGCATGCCTTTTGCATCTTTAGTAAAGGAAACATTCATTATTTGTGAAGAAAGTAAAAACGTAAAACTTAGGAAAAACATCATTAACATGGCCCCATAAGATGCCTTGAGGGTAGGTACCCACATGCCAAATTTGAAAGAATCCATTAAGGTCCAACAGTTACTGTCCGGAAATGCAATTTTACCTTGGCTCTCAGGTAGCGCCATGTGTAGGCAGATAGGCATAAAAATTAATCCAAACCGAGATCTTGAGGCAAGATCCCTTGACATTGGAAATAGAAAATGTTAACTTGGCCTACAGGTGGCGCCACCTATGAGCAGATCGACAAGAAAAACAATACCAAGTGAAACTTTCAGGCAAGGTACATGTATACCAAACTTAGAAAGAATTCATTCAAGTATTAAAAAGTTATTGTTCGGAAACATAATTTTAAATTTGCCCCCAGGTGGCACCACCTATATGTGGATCGGCATGAAAAACAATGCCAAACGAGAAATGGAGGCGAGGTACCTACACACCAAATTTGGAATTAACCGGTTCAGGTTTTCAAAAGTTATTGTCTGGAAACACTTAACTTAGATATCTGGTGGCCCCCCTATCAACATGAAAAACATTCTCAAGCCAGATCTTAGGCAAGGTACCACAGCACCAAATTTGGAAAGAATCCTTAAGGTTTTCAAAAGTTATTGTCTGGAGATGCAATTTAAACTTGGCCCGAGGTGGCGCCACCCAGAAGCGGATTGGCACGAAAAACAATTCCAAGCAAGATCTATAGACAAGGGACATATTTACCAAATACAAAAACGTGGGTCTGTGCCTGATAAATTGAAACGTTTTGGGGTTGCAATTATCCCAATATCGCAGACAACACACAAATTTCAGCTTCTGCCAAGATATATTGGGGATATATTGCTCAAACACAAACACAATATATGAGGGTCGGGCGAGGGCTAGTTTGAAAGATAGAGGGTGCGGCTCTGCGCCATGGGGATGTGGACATGCTCTTATTGAGGGTAGTGGTAGGTGTGCTGACATGAAAGCCATAAAAAGCTCCCTGTACATGAAACAACCACACTGACAACTGCGTGCCATCATCTGTCAGTCCGAAAAACCACAAGGTGGAATTCAATTGAATTCAGAAAATTGATCATATGCACAATGTGCACCCAAACTTTAGAAAATCAGTTGTAATTAATATAGTAAGTTACACGTGTGGACACAAATGGTTCCTGCAGCAGCTTTAGGGTAAATCAAATGATGTGATATACAATTATTTGATAGCAAAATTGAAGGAAATGTTGTCCTTCGTTTAAGATGACACGAAATTAAAAAATAAAAATAAAAACGAGTTCGGTATTTCATGTTATACATCTGAAATAAAATATGGTTCGTGCAAAAGCTTTATGGTAAATCATATGATGTGGATTACAATTATTTGACAGCAAAATTGAAGGAAATGTTGTCCTTCATTTAAGATGACACGAAATTAAAAAAAACCAGGGGTTCGGTACTGCGGGGATTTCCCCGCCAGTTATTTTATATTATACTTCTGAAATAAAATATGGTTCATGCAAAAGCTTTAAGGTAAATCATATGATGTGGAATAGGACTGGACAGCAAATTTAAGAAAATGGTGTCCTTCGTTTAAAGCGACATGAAATTCAAAACTAACAGCAAGAAGCGGAAGAAAGAAGAAAAAATGACAAACGCATTTAGGGATGCCTAATTATTAGACAAAGCATTGGAAATTATCGCTTGTGAAGAATTTGAATGGAAACCACGGACATGCACAGAAGATTGGAACGCAATACCAACTTATGTCTGGTCACAAGGAGTGTATATGCTAAATTTCGAAGGAATCCGACAAAGCTTTTGGAAGTTATCGCCTGGGAAGAATTTGAACAGACATCCACAGACACAAAGAGAGCAAGACCCATTTTAACTGGAACGGACACGAAGAAGCGAAACTCAGTGGCATCACCTTCAGGCAAATGTTACTGAAATCCAGTACGCAACCGCGTCTTCTCACAAGGAATGCGTATGCCGAATTTCGGAAGAATCCAAGAAAGCGTTTGGAAGTTATCGCTTGTAACTGACATCCACGAACACAAAGAAGCAAGATCCATTTTGACCCAGTGGCGCCACCTTCAGGCAGATGTTGCTGAAATGCGATACCGACTGGCGTCTTGTCGCAAGGAATGCGTATGCCGAATTTCGGAAGAATCCAACAAAGCGTTAGGAAGTAATCATTCGAACAGACATGCACGGACATCCACGGACATGCACGGACACGTAGAAGCATGAACCATCTTAAAGTCCCCCCGCCGCGTTGCGACGGGGGACAAAAAACAAACATTTGAAATAGAAGATTGAAATGTGATTCTCTTTATATATTCTGCGATCAACCACAAAGCCGCGGCGACTTTGACACCTCGCCAATCTTCCCTCAACAGGTGCTTGAATATATGTCGTTGCGCTCCAATAGTAACACTTATAGTCCGCACATTTTACTTTTTTTTCAGTGTGTTTAACAAACTGAACTCTACAAAATGAGCATATTGCTCTGTAATATTGAATATATCACGCTTGAAATAACTTTGTAATTCTCTCCATATAAAACTCCAGTACAGTTGTTTCATGTACCGGGCCTCAATTGCACAGAGAGACGTCATAATTTATTTCATTTTCGGCATTGATACCGTATTAAGTACATGTAACAAGAAAACTTATTGATGCAGATGCATCAATGCCGGCGGAAACGTTTGTAGCTTATAATCTGCGTATTACAAGCCGATTACGTGTGCAACTGGTGAATACAGGTCACGATGCACCATTATGGTTAAAAAAACCGTCGATTTGTTTGTTTGCATTAAAGGTTTGACTAATGTAGTTCGCGCAAGGACCCATCTGGAAAGTTTGGGGTTAGCCGGAAGTTAAGTGCTTGCTGGCAAAATGTGCACATGAACCGCATGTCCAACTAGGACTTTGAAAGTAATGTTCTGTGGTTGACGTATTAAGTCACTTCATATAGCCTGATGTAAGAGTTCGCGCTGTGGCATTATATGGGACCCATCATCAAGCCACTATTTCTTCATTGATGTGTGTCATTGTAAATTAAGCCTAGATCGACTTTCTCTACACATCAATCCGATCCGCGTGTTTTACTGTTTCGAGTTTTTAGTAACTCGCAGTTCAATCTCAAACATTTTGCTGCAGACGTACAGGTGAATAACTTGATCATGTATGGTCATCGATTTGGTCTCTCAGCCATAATAAAATAGTACTAAGGGACATTTATTCGATGAATTTATTATAACAGAATTAATATTAATGTGTTAACCACGAACGGGTGATACAATCCTGTCGTTTTACGATATGAAACTAGTTGGATCACTCCACGGCACGTCTGTGAAGTATGGCTCGAGAAAACACCTGTTACTCGTCCAATATCAAGATGGCCGCTCCCATGTTTACTGAATTCAGATATCCGGCGGCGCTGCGCCGCCGGAAATAACAGGCGGTCCGCGTGTGTGTCGGTTGTATCCCATCCCAAAGACATTGCCGAATGATAAACCGCATACAACCTTGCCCGTACGGTATTCAGTTAGGACCAGCCGTCACAGTTCGGTATATCAATATCTGATATTACCACGAGCGAATGCACTTTTAATGATAAATTGATAGTTGGAATATGACACTAATTTCTATTCGCATCTCTGAAAAAAACATTGACGAGTTTACATTCAGGGTTTTGCATAAATTAATTTACTTAAAAAGTTTTGCTACTTTTTTCTTCGAAAACTTGCTACCAATAATTAATCAGTAACATGAAAATATGCGTCAAATGATAAAATTTCATTTCAGGATCGAAATTTCGTTAAATTCAAAATCTCACAGCTCGGCAGAAAAAATGATTTTGTGAATAACTTCTGCAAAACAATTTTGCTGATGATGAAATTCTTGAACGCATAGTCTGGTCAGTAGGTGCAAGCATTCCACATGAGAAAATGGAAATAAAAATAGAATTTTTGCCAGAATCCACGCATAGTCACTTTTCAGCTAGAAGTGAAATATCAGGAAATGTTTTGCATATTATAGAATTCTAACTATCTTAGTATTTGAAGCGGCATTATACGGATATTTTTTCGCCAAAAAGATTCATTTCAGTACCGGAATTATGAAATATTCGTTAAAAAACGCTTGTAGGGAAAGGTATGAGTTGACCCTAACGTGGTATTATTGACCCTTGTGCCATTCAACATGAATACATTGTAACGTCTCCCTATGTAACTGAGCTCTGGTAAACGAAACAGCAGTACTGGACTTTTATATGAAAATTACAAAGTTATTTCATGCGTGATATATTTTCAATATGACGGCGTAATGGTGTAGTCATTTTGAAGAGTACAGATTGTTCTACACGAAGAAGAAAAGAGTAAATTTATGCAGAGCTAACGTTTGATTTTTGGGTCGAAAGTGGTTGACTAACTAAAATGGACAGACTTTAGCTCCAATGCTCCCCAGAACAATACATTTCCTGGCTGTTCCTTGTGTATTCTAATAGTTCGTTCAAATACTTCATTCACTCGCCATGAAGGGCAGTGTGATATTAATAATAGTAATAACTAGAGCTATGAATAGCTATAACGGGTTCAAAGCTCAAAAAGTTTAAAACACCCGTAGCTTTCACTGTTGATAATACTATATGTGCGTTCAGAAAACTCCAGATCGCTTTGTTGCATACCATATACGTATATACTTTGCCAAATCCATAACTTGAAAATATCGACCATTTTGATTGGTCGATGGCGGCCATCTTGTTTATCTCGGCAACTTTTGTTCGATAAAAATTATTCAATTTTGATAGATCCGGTATTCTAGAGAAGTCGATGTCCAAATAGATTTTCACTTTCCTTGCCCCAGGAAGCCCGCTTATGTATTTTCACGCCTGCTTACATACAGTTTATAATGAATGCACGCGGAAATGCACCTGAAAAAGTCTTCACGGAACGGACCAGGCGATGTCCTAGAACATTGACACAAGCATTAATGGTTCGTGTCGGCTGATATAAAGACTTTGTTTATATTTCAACTTGCCTTACCCCAAGGAGACCGCTTATGTAAATTTGTGTCCCGTTACATAAAGCTTTCAATTGAAGGTACGCGGAAAGCGTTCGGACCGCTTGCAGTATAATCTTTTCAAACAACCGAAGAAGGACCAGTCAATGTCCAAGTACAGGCACACACCCGTTGATGGTTCTTTTCGGCTTATATATAGGCGCTGTTTTTATTTCAAGGGTGTTGTCAGTTTTGGGGATTTGCTCAGTTTGAATTCATTGAAGAATAGCGGGAAAACTACTAAAGATACGTAAAATCTGCTTATAGAGAAGGCAATACAAAAAAGTCTGTAGACCTCACGGATCCAAAGTTTTGACCTGGATTGCGGCGTTCGCGCGTACCGGTCAACCCAGATTGCGGCGCTTGGTTGGCGTACTGGGTAGCTACGGAGTTCTAAGTCGGCTATATGGAGGAAAGCTAAATATGAAGGTCTAATTATAGAACGCTATAGCTCGAGGACACTGCGGAGCTGCGGGCAGAAATAGATCGGCTTAATATGGAACAAAGTAGCACGACGACAGCTGTAGCACGGAACTGTGGCGGTGGTTGACCCTGTTATGCTATGCACTTAAGTATCCTTACTAAGGTAAGATGAAGATTGGGGTCCCCCCCCCCCCGCCCGAAATCTTCATTAAAATATACATAGTAAATACACAGAATCTGTAATTGTACGCGTAAAGCCTAGCAATTTCGTTTTTGAGAAAAATCAAATTATTATTTTTGTTTCGAAATTCAGTAAAAGCTCCAGATCTCTGGAACGGGAGGGGCTACGGATTGGATACCCAAGAGAGAGAGAGAGTCGCATCGTTGGCACGCCACATTATGAATTAGACGGATAGTCTCTGTTGAAGCGATATGCAAGAGATGGGATAATTGACGACGTCTGGCGAGTAAGGCGCAACTATATGACTCCACAAGAAAGCTTCACTCGGCACCTCATATTCTATAACTCTAGAACGGGAGGGGTCAATAAGTCGAAACTTAGACCGTTGGATAGCCCCGGATTACGCGCAAACTTGATCGCGCGATTTCGTCATAGTAACGTCATAATCTAAATTAGACAGATTCTGTCAGTCTCCTTATTTGCGAAAAATGTGGGGTTGAAATGCTGAAACGCATAGAAACTCAAAGCTACAATGTTAATCATTTTATTAGCCAATGTCAACGCTGTATATATATATCATGTATTACTAGTGATCGATGTGTAATTCATTAATTAATACAATTTACTGTATGTATTTACATGGCCCAAGGTTTACCAGAAACTATCAATACCACCTGTTACTAAACTATAAACGGTTCAGGGAATCGGATCAATAGTGCATAAACTTCACTCGCACTAAACGTACGAAGACTTATATATATTAGTTCTGCACATACATGGAGAGTATATACCAGTTATCACTTTATTCTATATTTAACATGCATTTAGCTGTACATATTTCAATGCTGATCCGATATGTCTGAACACGCTTCATAGAACTAGTATTTATACATTGACGTATTGGGACAGAGGAGGAGGAGGAAAAGGAAGGTAGTCAATTCGTTGTTGTTTTATTTTACACGTCAACAAAGCATGAGTATTTATTTTATAACCTGTATTATAATTACACGGGAGGAATATTTGTATTTTTGGAGAAACCGTCGAACGTATCAGATCGTGACTACTATCGATTCATCATGTAGGCAGAAGACTACGTTGACGAAGTTGATATGTGAATTAAAAGTTACGTAGAGAAGGGTAGAGATTTCTTAAGGAAGGAAGCGCGTCAGAAGGAGAGAAAGAGACAACATCCTCCGCCAAAGTCTCATAATATACTCAGCACTTCCAGAGGAGAAAAACGGGGTAAATCCAAAATGGCCGAAGTAGTATAGTGTAAGGATCTGTTACTGATTGCTCCCCACTGCGCATGCGCAGAACCTGTTTTGACGTCACAATTGGGAGAGATTGGGGAGCATTGGGGAGCTGTGCATGTGTGATGAGGGGGCGTGGCCTATGTGTGTGCGCGAGGTGAAATTGTCCGCCATCTTGAAAACGACCACCCCTAACATACAAAAACAAGCCGCCATCTTGAAACCGACCACCCCTAACCTACAAAAACATGCCGCCATCTTGAAAATATGCAAATGAGGTCAATGGGTGCATGTGCACTCATTGAAATTGTCCACCATTTTGAAACCGACCACCCCTAACATACAAAAACAAGCCGCCATCTTGAAACCGACCACCCTAACCTACAAAAACATGCCGCCATCTTGAAAATATGCAAATGAGGTCAATGGATGCATGTGCACTCATTGACACCGGTGTCAATGAGTGCATAGTTCTGGCAGAAAAAAAAAGTTCCGCCAAAAAAAAAAAAAAAAAATGTATTCATGCGCGGTGATGCGGTTTGGCCGTGGTTTTGGCGGTGATTCGGTCTCGGGAAAAAGCTTTCGCGGAGAAAAAGTAGTCCCTAGATAAAATGGTCCGATGGGGTCGAGTGAGGTATCAAAGTGAAGCTTAGGTGAAGGGGCATCTAATGGGCTGGGTGTGGGGTTGAAATATCGGCCTTCTGCGCATGCGCGGTGGCCGAAGGGTATGAAAATAACCGTGTTGGAGCTAGGGGAGCCACTAATGGTCCAGTGGAGTTGTATGAGGTATCAAAATGAAGCATTCCTGAAGGGGCATCTGATGGGCTGGGTGTGGGGTTAAATTAGGGTCATTCTGCGCATGCGCGGTGGCACAAGGGTATGGAAATAGACGTGTTGGAGCTAGGGGAGCCCTAATGGACCAATGGGGTCGAGTAAGGTATCAAAGTGAAGCTTATGTGAAGGGGCATCTGATGGACTGGTGTGGGGTTGAAATATCGGCATTCTGCGCATGCGCGGTGGTCCAAGGGTATTAAAATAGACGTTTTGGCATCTAGGGGAGCCAGTGAAGGAGCCCTATGCCGATGCATTGACGCCGGAGAGGTGCATCTCAAGATAAGATGTCCCATATGTAGAAAATATGTAGGAGGCGTGAAGCGAATATACCGCGCCTAAGTGTGTCGTATCACACTATCAAAGGCCCTTTTCAGGGCCAACCCATCTTTCCGAAAGAGAAAACTTCTTTCATAAGCACACCCAACTAACACCAGCTCCAATCATCCTTTTTCCCCAAAAAAAATTTTTTTCAAAACAAAACAAAAAAATGTGAAGTAAAACCCGTCCTTCGGATGGAAAAGTTGTTTTGAACTGTAAACAAAAATTTTATTTTGAGGTAGAGGGTCGAGTGAGGTATCATATTGAAGCTGACGTGAAATGCTTCACATTGATACCTCACTCGACCCCATTGGACCACTAGGGGCGCCCCTAACGCCAAAAAAGGCTATTTTGAAGAACGATAGCAAAACCTGGTGTACGAGGATTATTTTTATTTTGGAGGTAGTGGGTCGAGTGAGGTATCAAATTGAAGCTGCCGTGAAATGCTTCAGATTGATACCTCACTCGACCCCATTGGACCACTAGGGGCGCCTCTAACCCAAAAAAAGGGTATTTTGAAGATTGAAGATTGAGATCAAAAAGATCAAGAGATCAAAAATAGCCTTTTTGAGGTTAGAGACGTCCCTAATGCACCAATCGGGTCGAGTGATGTATTAAATTGAAGGTGACGTGAAGGAGCATCTGATAGACTGGGTGTGGGCTTGAATTAGGGTAATTCTGCGCATGCGCGAAGATAATATGAAAAATAGCAATCTTCAAAAATAGCCTTTTTGAGGTTAGAGGCGTCCCTAATGGTGCAATCGGGTCGAGTGAGGTATCAAATTGAAGGTAACGTGAAGGCGCATCTGATAGACTGGGTGTGGGTTGAACTATCAGCATTCTGCGCATGCGTAATCTTCAAAACACCTTTTTTGGAGTTAGAGGCGCCCCTAGTGGTCCAATGGGGTCGAGTGAGGTATCAATCTGAAGCATTTCACGTCAGCTTCAATTTGACACCTCACTCGACCCACTACCTGCAAAATAAAAATAATCTTCCTACACCAGGTTTTGCTATCGAACTGCAAAATAACCTTTTTGGTGTTAGGGGCACCCCTAGTGGCCCAATGGAGCCGAGTGAGGTATCAATGTGAAGGTGAGATGAAGGGCCATCTGATGGACTGGTGTGGGTTGAACTATCAGCATTCTGCGCATGCGCAAGAATGGAAATAGACGTTTTTGGAGCTATTTGACTATTAAAAAGGAAAAAAGAACACATTTTTTTTAATTTTCTACTATTTTTTTTATTAACACACAATGAACGTATTCACAATTGAATTTAATACCAATTATATGTAAGTATTGAATTTTAAATACAATTAACAGTGAAAAAAACTCTGAATTTTTGTAATACAATGTCTCCAGATCAATACATGTTTTCCTTGTTCTCAATAGTTCTTCAACAAGACTTGTTTGAAGTCTTCATCATCTTTCTGTCCTTGGTGGGTATAGATGTACGTCACAACCTCTTCACGTGGGATTTTGGCAGGACAAGCCGCTACCACTGCCAGGGTAATTTCCATCTCGGTCACAGCCTGTAGTGCTTCAGTGAGGTCCGCGTATGAGGCCACCAGAGTGTTCATGTGAGGTCTGATGAGCTGCAGGACTGTCTCGATGTACTTCTCAGCTATATAGGTCGACACCTGGTAGGTCAGAGTTTGACTAATTGTACTGGCAAGACTCTGCAACTCCCGCCACGCCGTTAATTTCAATGTGACACCTTGAGGACAAGCCACTAGCTCTTGCGTATCTAAGCGTTTTCGCCATTTTCGAATATGCACGAGGAGCTGGTCATTGAAATAAGTACAACTCACATAGATGTCGTCACACACATGTAATTTCGCTTCGTCATTTCCCTGGTCACGAATAATCGCATCGATGGCGTAATCAAGGATCTGCAGTTTTTGCCAGGTGTCCAAGTTCAGGGTAATATGCTTACCAGGTCTGTCATTAAAGCCCGCTGGATTAAAATGCATTTCTTCGTCTTTGACACTCACCGTCAAACTCGGGGTGTACATTCCGATTTGGGGGATGTTCGCGTCATCTGTGACGTCATCGGTGACGTCATCGGTACGAGTAGTAGCGAAAGTGGACATTTTCGGGTAGTACATGAAGGTATTTGGGATCGAGATGGACTATTCACGGTTCGAATGCGTCCTGGAAGGTGTCATCTTGTAGTTCTCGGGGTGTACATTCCGATTTGAGGGATGTTCGCGTCATCTGTGACGTCATCGGTGACGTCATCGGTACGAGTAGTAGCGAAAGTGGACATTTTCGGGTAGTACATGAAGGTATTTGGGGTCGAGATGGACTATTCACGGTTCGAATGCGTCCTGGAAGGTGTCATCTTGTAGTTCTCGGGGTGTACATTCCGATTTGAGGGATGTCCGCGTCATCTGTGACGTCATTGATGACGTCATCGGTACGAGTAATAGCGAAAGTGGACATTTTGTGGGTGCGTGGGGGTGAGTTTGGTGTAGAGATGGACCATCCTTAGTCCGAATGCGTCGTGTGAGGTGTCATTTTGTAGCTCTCGAGGTGTACATTCCGAATTGAGGCATGTCCGAAGCATCTGTGACGTCATCGATGACGTCATCAGTAGGAGTATTAGCGAAAGTGAGCCTTTTGGGGCAGTGCAGGAAGGTATTTAGTGTAGAGATGGACCATCCGCGTTGCGAATGCGTCGTGTGGGGTGTCATGTTGTAGCTCTCGGCGTATAGACCCTGATTTCAGAGATATTTACAGCATCTGTGACGTCATTGGTGACGTCATTAGTACAAGTTGTAGCGAAAGTGGACATTTTTTAGCAGTGAAGGATGTTATTTGGCATTTTGGGGCAGTGCAGGAAGGTATTTGGTGTAGAGATGGACCATCTGCGTTGCGAATGCGTCATGGGATGTCTCATGTTGTAGCTCTCGGAGTATACACCCCGATTTCAGGGATATTTACAGCATCTGTGACGTCATCGATGACGTCATTAGTACAAGTTGTAGCGAAAGTGGACCTTTTGAAGGTGTTTGGGGTAGAGATGGTCCGCTATGGATCCGAATGGGTCGTGGAGGGTGTCAAAGTGAAGCTTGTGTGGGGTAGAGTCAGAATGGTGTGTTTTTGAATGCAAGTCGCGTCAATCTGCGCAGGCGCAGTTGGTTGTAGTAAGTAAAGTGGCCATTTTCGGGGGGTACATGAAGGTATTTGGGATCGAGATGGACTATTCACGGTTCGATTTGGGGCAGTGCAGGAAGGTATTTGGTGTAGAGATGGACCATCTGCGTTGCGAATGCGTCATGGGATGTGTCATGTTGTAGCTCTCGGAGTATACACCCTGATTTCAGGATATTTACAGCATCTGTGACGTCATCGATGACGTCATTAGTACAAGTTGTAGCGAAAGTGGACCTTTTTTAGCAGTGAAGGATGTTATTTGGTGTAGAGATGGACCATCCGCGGTCCAAATGGACCGTGTGAGGTGTCATCTTGTAGCAACGCCCACCAACACCATTCTTAATGCTTCAACGCCCTGGTGAAATAGCTCAGAAGCTCTGATATTCCATGGAATTGTCACTAATTCTTCGAAATGTGGTGATGCCCGTCAACGCCCGTCGTTACACCTTAACACTCTAACATAACGCCATGATATAGACCAGAGAGAGAACAACAACAACAACAAGGATGACACATGAGAGAACAACAACAATAAGAAGTTTTTTTCATATATTTTATTTTCCCCAATGTTACATCACACCCACGCTGGGGGAACCGCGTTGGGTATATTTACAATTCAAGAAGATTCTTATCCAATCAGAGGCCACCATTTGCATGTTTCATATTCGTTCCTGTCCGTTAGATGTATTCTTGTCCAATCAGAAGTCTCCATTTCAGAAAGTGCCATCTGAACCGTTTATTCTAATCATCGTCGGGCAGGCCAGGATACCGTTGAGGCAACATATCCTCAGAGTTGTTTGCGCATTCTGAGTATCTATCAGTGCATGGGTGAATACTTTCATCCGATGGAGGTGGTGGTCAGTTTAACCACGAAGAACGCAACATTGGTCATTATCTCCACTATCCACTTGGTGTTACAATTCAAGAAGACTTGTCCAATCAGAGGCCACCATTTGCATCTGTCATATTCGTTCCTGTCCGTTAGATGTATTCTTGTCCAATCAGAAGTCTTCATTTCAGAAAGTTCCATCTTCGACCATGTTCGCTCTGAACCGTTTATTCTAATCACCGTTGGTCAAGCCAGGATACCGTTGAGGCAACATATCCTCAGATAGTTGTTTGCACATTCTGAGAATCTATCAGTGCCTGGGTGAATACATTCATCCGATGGGTTGGTCGGTCAGCTTGGTCACGAAGAACGTAACATTGGTTACCCTCTCCACTTTCCACTTGGTGTTGGGGCGTTGTTGTTGGGCCCATTCCAAGGGATCCACGTTGGCCAGGTTCTCCAGCATCGTCTCTAGCGACGCCCGGTTAATGATGGTAAACGGTTGGTCAAATACCCGGATGTTACTGCTCGGGTAAAAGTATCGGACTTGACCTGTCTCCTTATGCTGCAGCACATAACCAAACGCCAGATTTAATTTGAAGGACGTTGCTTGGTCATTGAAGATGGCTTCCACGTAGCTGCCTAGACGGGCGAGGTCGGTCAGTCGAAAATTGTAGATATCTTGAATAGGGCGATGACGGTAGAAACAGTGCCGTATCATGGTCCAATGGCGCCGATAGATGTCACTCACTGGATGGGCGCCCTGTAAGAGATCGCTAGGAACATTTATGGGCTCGTCCAGAAAATGTTCGATGTTATCAGGCGTATGACTCGAAACCGTAACGGAGGGGTCCGGCTGGATATCCAGGCCCTCCTGGACCGTGGGTATAGGCAGGCTCTTCGTCATCGCATCACCAGTGGCGTTCGTCTCTCCGGGTTCATCTTCACTGGGTCTGACCTTCCGCGGCTCCTCTTTAGTGGAAAGTTGTCGCCCAAACCGTAGAGACGGGGCATGCATCAAACGGTGGTGCTGTCTAAACCGACTGGGTCGTTTGAAGAGTCGACCACAATCATTACATAGTACCGTCGCACCCGCGTGAAGTACCCTCTCATGACGCAGTAAATGATCCTCCCGATTGAATGACCGTGCGCAGGTTGTACAAGTATACCGAGCATCGTTGTGGGTGGAGGCCTCGTGGCGTCGTAAATTATTTAGACGAGTAAACAGCTTCTGGCAAGTTGTGCAAGTGAACATCTTGGTGGTTGACAGAGTGTCTGATGAAACGTCCAGGCCGCTTCCCTTTTATAGCACGCTAGCTGGTGATCTATTTTTAGCACACTCAGTTCAACTATCCCCAAGTCCAGGGCCGAGCCGTGACATCTTCGGTAACATCCGTGTATCTTCGGTCACCTCCGTACCGTCAACGATCAACATGTAGACATATAGAGTATGTACGGCATGTTATGGTATTCATCAGTACATGAGTGACGCATTCAGCCGATGGGAGTGGTCGGTCAGCTTGGTAACGAAAAACGTAACATTGGTCACACTCTCCACTGTCCACTTGGTGTTGGGGCGTTGTTGTTGGGCCCATTCCAAGGGATCCACGGTGTCCAGTTTTTCCAGCATCGTCTCTAGCGACACTGGGTTAATGATGGTAAACGGTTGGTCAAATACCCGGATGTTACTGTTCGGGTAAAAATATCGGACTTGGCCTGTCTCTTTATGCTGCAGCACATAACCAAACACCAGATTCAATTTGAAGGCCGTAGTTTGATCTTTGAAGATGGCTTCTACGTAGCTACGTAGACGGGTGAGGTCGGTCAGTCGGAAATTGTAGATATCTTGAATAGGGCGATGACGGTAGAAACAGTGCCGGATCATGGGCCAATGGCGCCGATAAATGTCACTCACTGGATGGTCTTCGTGTAACAGATCGCTGGGAACATTTATGGCTTCGTCCACGAAGTGTACTTTGCCCTCCACGTCGTACAAAATCTGGCCCAAGGTCTTGTCGTCGGAATTTGACTGTTGAATTAGGGCGACATCATCATCGGCCCTCGTGCGATGGGTGGGAGTTCCCCCTGTTTCGATATTGATGCCTACGGGCTCTTCTATCTGCAAACGTGGCTGCGGAACAGGGTGTCGTGTGCGTTGGTGTCGCAGCAACTGACTGGTCAGTTTGAAAAGCCGACCACATTCTTCGCATGGACGCTTGGGTACTTCATGGCGTGCACGTGTGTGGCGCTGTAAATGATCCGGGCGCTGAAACGACAGTGTACATATCGTACAGTTATACCGGGCGGTTCCTTCGTGCTTGGTAGCCTCATGGCGGCGCAAGTCATGCAGACGAGTGAATGATTTCGAGCACGTAGTACAAGTGAACATCTTGGTGGTTGACAGAGTGTCTGATGAAACGGCCAGACCGCTTCCCTTTTATAGCACGCTAGCTGATATCATGTTCGGGCACTTCCGTGTCTCTTGTCAAAATACTCGCTTCTGATTGGACGAGAGCTCTGTGACGGATTTTAAATACTCGCTTCTGTTTGGTGTACGTCGCTAAAGGTCACCGGAACTGACCTTTGACCCCGGCGCGCGCAAATGTTTCCACCGCTTCACTCGTCTGCATGACTTGCGCCGCCATGAGGCTACCAAGCACGAAGGAACCGCCCGGTATAACTGTACGATATGTACACTGTCGTTTCAGCGCCCGGATCATTTACAGCACCACACACGTGCACGCTATGAAGTACCCAAGCGTCCATGCGAAGAATGTGGTCGGCTTTTCAAACTGACCAGTCAGTTGCTGCGACACCAACGCACACGACGCCCTGTTCCGCAGCCACGTTTGCAGATAGAAGAGTCCGTAGGCATCAATATCGAAACAGGGGGAACTCCCACCCATCGCACGAGGGCCGATGATGATGTCGCCCTAATTCAACAGTCAAATTCCGACGACAAGACCTTGGGCCAGATTTTGTACGACGTGGAGGGCAAAGTACACTTCGTGGACGAAGCCATAAATGTTCCCAGCGATCTGTTACACGAAAACCATCCAGTGAGTGACATTTATCGGCGCCATTGGTCCATGATCCGGCACTGTTTCTACCGTCATCACCCTATTCAAGATATCTACAATTTCCGACTGACCGACCTCACCCGTCTACGTAGCTACGTAGAAGCCATCTTCAAAGATCAAACTACGACCTTCAAATTGAATCTGGTGTTTGGTTATGTGCTGCAGCATAAAGAGACAGTCCAAGTCCGATATTTTTACCCGAACAGTAACATCCGGGTATTTGACCAACCGTTTACCATCATTAACCGAGTGTCGCTAGAGACGATGCTGGAGAAACTGGACACCGTGGATCCCTTGGAATGGGCCCAACAACAACGCCCCAACACCAAGTGGACAGTGGAGAGTGTGACCAATGTTACGTTTTTCGTTACCAAGCTGACCCACCACTCCCATCGGCTGAATGCGTCACTCAGGCACTGATGAATACCATAACATGCCGTACATACTCTATATGTCTACATGTTGATCGTTGACGGTACGGAGGTGACCGAAGAGACACGGATGTTACCGAAGATGTCACGGCTCGGCCCTCGACTTGGGGATAGTTGAACTGAGTGTGCTAAAAATAGATCACCAGCTAGCGTGCTATAAAGGGAAGCGGCCTGGACGTTTCATCAGACACTCTGTCAACCACCAAGATGTTCACTTGCACAACTTGCCAGAAGCTGTTTACTCGTCTAAATAATTTACGACGCCACGAGGCCTCCACCCACAACGATGCTCGGTATACTTGTACAACCTGCGCACGGTCATTCAATCGGGAGGATCATTTACTGCGTCATGAGAGGGTACTTCACGCGGGTGCGACGGTACTATGTAATGATTGTGGTCGACTCTTCAAACGACCCAGTCGGTTTAGACAGCACCAACGTTTGATGCATGCCCCGTCTCTACGGTTTGGGCGACAACTTTCCACTAAAGAGGAGCCGCGGAAGGTCAGACCCAGTGAAGATGAACCCGGAGAGACGAACGCCACTGGTGATACGATGACGAAGAGCCTGCCTATACCCACGGTCCAGGAGGGCCTGGATATCCAGCCGGACCCCACCGTTACGGTTTCGAGGCATACGCCTGATAACATCGAACATTTTCTGGACGAGCCCATAAATGTTCCTAGCGATCTCTTACAGGGCGCCCATCCAGTGAGTGACATCTATCGGCGCTATTGGACCATGATACGGCACTGTTTCTACCGTCATCGCCCTATTCAAGATATCTACAATTTTCGACTGACCGACCTCGCCCGTCTAGGCAGCTACGTGGAAGCCATTTTCAATGACCAAGCAACGTCCTTCAAATTAAATCTGGCGTTTGGTTATGTGCTGCAGCATAAGGAGACAGATCAAGTCCGATACTTTTACCCGAGCAGTAACATCCGGGTATTTGACCAACCGTTTACCATCATTAACCGGGTGTCGCTAGAGACGATGCTGGAGAACCTGGCCAACGTGGATCCCTTGGAATGTGCCCAACAACAACGCCCCAACACCAAGTGGAAAGTGGAGAGGGTAACCAATGTTACGTTCTTCGTGACCAAGCTGACCTACCAACCCATCGGATGAATGTATTCACCCAGGCACTGATAGATTCTCAGAATGCGCAAACAACTATCTGAGGATATGTTGCCTCAATGGTATCCTGGCTTGACCAACGGTGATTAGAATAAACGGTTCAGAGCGAACATGGCCGAAGATGGAACTTTCTGAAATGAAGACTTCTGATTGGACAAGAATACATCTAACGAACAGGAACGAATATGACAGATGCAAATGGTGGCCTCTGATTGGACAAGTCTTCTTGAATTGTAACACCAAGTGGATAGTGGAGATAATGACCAATGTTGCGTTCTTCGTGGTTAAACTGACCACCACCTCCATCGGATGAAAGTATTCACCATGCACTGATAGATACTCAGAATGCGCAAACAACTATCTGAGGATATGTTGCCTCAATGGTATCCTGGCCTGCCCGACGATGATTAGAATAAACGGTTCAGATGGCACTTTCTGAAATGGAGACTTCTGATTGGACAAGAATACATCTAACGGACAGGAACGAATATGAAACATGCAAATGGTGGCCTCTGATTGGATAAGCATCTTCTTGAATTGTAAATATACCCAACGCGGCTCCCCCAGCGTGGGTGTGATGTAACATTGGGGAAAATAAAATATATGAAAAAAACTTCTTGTTGTTGTTGTTCTCTCATGTGTCATCCTTGTTGTTGTTGCTGTTGTTGTTCTCTCTCTGATCTATATCATGGCGTTATGTTGTAACGACGGGCGTTGACGGGCATCACCGCATTTCGAAGAATTAGTGACAATTCCATGGAATATCAGAGCTTCTGAGCTATTTCACCAGGGCGTTGAAGCATTAAGGATGGTGTTGGTGGGCGTTGCTACAAGATGACACCTCACACGGTCCATTTGGACCGCGGATGGTCCATCTCTACACCAAATAACATCCTTCACTGCTAAAAAGGCCCACTTTCGCTACAACTTGTACTAATGACGTCACCAATGACGCCACAGATGCTATAAATATCCCTGAAATCAGGGTCTATACTCCGAGAGCTACAACATGATACCCCACACGACGCATTCGCAACGCGGATGGTCCATCTCTACACCAAATACCTTCCTGCACTGCCCCAAATCGAACCGTGAATAGTCCATCTCGATCCCAAATACCTTCATGTACTCCCCGAAAATGGCCACTTTACCTACTTACTACAACCAACTGCGCCTGCGCAGATTGACGCGACTTGCATTCAAAAACACGCCATTCTGACTCTACCCCACACAAGCTTCACTTTGACACCCTCCACGACCCATTCGGATCCATAGCGGGCCATCTCTACCCCAAACACCTTCAAAAGGCCCACTTTCGCTACAACTTGTACTAATGACGTCATCGATGACATCACAGATGCTGTAAATATCCCTGAAATCGGGGTGTATACTCCGAGAGCTACAACATGACACATCCCATGACGCATTCGCAACGCAGATGGTCCATCTCTACACCAAATACCTTCCTGCACTGCCCCAAAAGGCCAAATAACATCCTTCACTGCTAAAAAATGTCCACTTTCGCTACAACTTCTACTAATGACGTCACCAATGACGTCACAGATGCTGTAAATATCCCTGAAATCAGGGTCTATACTCCGAGAGCTACAACATGACACCCCACACGACGCATTCGCAACGCGGATGGTCCATCTCTACACCAAATACCTTCCTGCACTGCACCAAAAGGCTCACTTTCGCTAATACTCCTACTGATGACGTCATCGATGACGTCACAGATGCTTCGGACATGCCTCAATTCGGATTGTACACCCCGAGAGCTACAAAATGACACCTCACACGACGCATTCGGACTAAGGATGGTCCATCTCTACACCAAACTCACCCCCACGCACCCACAAAATGTCCACTTTCGCTACTACTCGTACCGATGACGTCACCGATGACGTCACAGATGACGCGAACATCCCTCAAATCGGAATGTACACCCCGAGAACTACAGATGACACCTTCGAGGACGCATTCGAACCGTGAATAGCCCATCTCGATCACAAATACCTTCATGTACTGCCCGAAAATGTCCACTTTCGCTACTACTCGTACCGATGACGTCACCGATGACGTCACAGATGACGCGAACATCCCTCAAATCGGAATGTACACCCGAGAACTACAAGATGACACCTTCCAGGACGCATTCGAACCGTGAATAGCCCATCTCGATCCCAAATACCTTCATGTACTGCCCGAAAATGCCCACTTTCGCTACTACTCGTACCGATGACGTCACCGATGACGTCACAGATGACGCGAACATCCCCCAAATCGGAATGTACACCCCGAGAACTACAAGATGACACCTTTCAGGACGCATTCGAACCGTGAATAGCCCATCTCGATCCCAAATACCTTCATGTACTACCCGAAAATGTCCACTTTCGCTACTACTCGTACCGATGACGTCACCGATGACGCGAACATCCCCCAAATCGGAATGTACACCCCGAGAACTACAAGATGACACCTTCCAGGACGCATTCGAACCGTGAATAGCTCATCTCGATCCAGAATGTACACCCCGAGAACTACAAGATGACACCTTCCAGGACGCATTCGAACCGTGAATAGCCCATCTCGACCCCAAATACCTTCATGTACTGCCCGAAAATGTCCACTTTCGCTACTACTCGTACCGATGACGTCACCGATGACGTCACAGATGACGCGAACATCCTCAAATCGGAATGTACACCCCGAGAACTACAAGATGACACCTTCCAGGACGCATTCGAACCGTGAATAGCCCATCTCGATCTCAAATACCTTCATGTACTGCCCGAAAATGTCCACTTTCGCTACATGCCAAGCAAGATCGATATGTCAACCCTACACCCAGTCCATGAGATGCCCCTTCACCTAAGCTTCACATTGTTACCTTACTCCATCCCATCGGTCCACTAGGGGCTCTCCTAGCTCCAAAAGGCTATTTTCATACCTTTCGGCCGCTGCGCATGCGCAGAAGGCCGATATGTCAACCTCACACCTAGTCCATTAGATAGCCCTTCACCTAAGCTTCAATTTGATACCTCACTCGACCCACTACCTCCAAAATAAAATAAATGAAAAAAAAGATCGATCTTGAAGATCGATCTTTTAAAATAGCCTTTTTGGAGTTAGGGCAGCCCCTAGTGGGCCAATGGGGTCGAGTGAGGTATCAATGTGTAGCATTCATGAAATGCTTCAATTTGATACCTCACTCGACCCACTACCTCCAAAATAAAAATAAAAGAAAAAAAGATCGATCTCGATCTTCAAAATAACCCTTTTTGGGGTTAGGGGCGTCCCTCATGGTCCAATCGGGTCGAGTGAGGTATCAATGTGAAGCATTCATGAAATGCTTCAATTTGATACCTCACTCGACCCACTACCTCCAAAATTAAAATTGAAAAAAAGAAAGAAAAAAAAGAAGATCCATATCGATCTTCAAAATAGCCTTTTTGGAGTTAGGGGAGCCCCTAGTGGTCCAATGGGGTCGAGTGAGGTATCAATGTGAAGCATTTCACGTCAGCTTCAATTTGATACTTCACTCGATCCACTACCTCAAAAAAAAAAAAATAAAGAAATTTTGACCCTGACATGGTGAGGATGAAAATATGGAGTTAAAAAATTTTTTTGGGCGTTTTTTCGAGTGAGGTATCAAATTGAAGCTGACGTGAAGGAGCATTTGATGGACTGGATATGGGATTGAATTAGGGTGATTCTGCGCATGCGCGGTGGTTAAAGGGTATAATTTTTTTCAAATAATTTCAAAAAAGGGTTAAAAAAATTTAAAAAAATGTTTTTCTTTGGGGAGTAGCATGATGGGAGTTGGTGTTAATTTTGTGCTTTTTTGACAGGCCTCAATTCGGATTGTACACCAGAGAGCTACAAAATGACACCTCACACGACGCATTCGGACTAAGGATGGTCCATCTCTACACCAAACTCACCCCCACGCACCCACAAAATGTCCACTTTCGCTACTACTCGTACCGATGACGTCATCAATGACGTCACAGACGACGCGGACATCCCTCAAATCGGAATGTACACCCCGAGAACTACAAGATGACACCTTCCAGGACGCATTCGAACCGTGAATAGCCCATCTCGACCCCAAATACCTTTATGTACTGACCGAAAATGTCCACTTTCCCGTTAAGCCCGGCGACCTATATACCCCATACCCCATATAGGCATTTTCCCGGATTTTTCGATAAAGTCCGTTTTCCGGGGTTTTTTTTTTTTCAGGAAAAATTTTACATGCACCCACCCCATTGCCTGAATGCCTCTTCACCTAGGCTTCACTTTGATACCTCACTCGACCCCATTCGACCATTAGGGGCTCCCCTAGCTCCAAAACGGCTATTTCCATACCCTTGGGTCACGGCGCATGCGCAGAATGACCCTAATTTAACCCCACACCCAGCCCATCAGATGCCCCTTCACGAATGCTTCACTTTGATACCTCATACAACTCCACTGGACCATTAGTGGCTCCCCTAGCTCCAAAAAGGCTATTTTCATACCCTTCGGCCACCGCGCATGCGCAGAAGGCCGATATGTCAACCTCTCACCCAGCCCATTAGATGCCCCTTCACCTAAGCTTCACTTTGATACCTCACTCGACCCCATCGGACCATTTTATCTAGGGACTACTTTTTCTCCGCGAAAGCTTTTTCCCGAGACCGAATCACCGCCAAAACCACGGCCAAACCGCATCACCGCGCATGAATACATTTTTTTTTTTTTTTTTTTTGCCGGAACTTTTTTTTTCAAAAACACTTGCACTGGGTTTTTCCAAAATTCACCTCATTTGCATATTTTCAAAATGGCGGCTTGTTTGTGACCGCCATTTTGGGTTTTTCCAAAATTCACCTCATTTGCATATTTTCAAAATGGCGGCTTGTTTGTGACCGCCATTTTGAAAATATGCAAATGAGGTCATGTGCACTCATTGACACCGGTGAAGCATGCGCAGCTCCCCAATGCTCCCCAATCTCCCCCAATTGTGACGTCAAAACAGGTTCTGCGCATGCGCAGTGGGGAGCAAAAGACCTTTAAGACTTTCTATATACTACTTCCGCGTCCATAATCCAAAGACCTATTCCATTTTCCATATAACAGTATTAGCACCAAATTCAAAAAGACAATCATAGTATACATAAACATAGGCTTGTTTCCTGCAAGAGAGAAGCGGTCAACAGTTTTCAATGATGCCGGCAAGACATCCTGATGTTCCAAAAATATCAAATCCGTATCGCTGATCAGTATTCTTAATCCACAATATTCGTTATAGAGTCGTCATCTAAAAAAAGATGTATCTCAGTCACGCTTTGATTGTGACTGTTCATATGAGTACCATGAGGATCTTGAAGTACATGGGTTCATACGGCCCCTAGCCCCGGGTTAAGCGGAATTAGACACAAGTTACGAAACGTAGCGCCAAAGATTTTGCACGCTACGTTCGTATTTTGCTATCAGCATGCGATATGTATCGCCAAATTTGAGAAACTTTGAGTGTAGGCGCTTGGTGGAATAGCCCTGTTTTTTAAGTTTCTGCACCAATGTTTTGTGACGTTGTCACATTTAACACAGGATCTAGCAAATGCTACTAAGCGAGATATGTATACGCCATATGCAGGTCCCACTGGAATATTACTGTCCAGAAAGGGATAGTTTACGATGTCGAAATTGTAATCATGTCTTTTGTCATAAAGTCGACGAGAGAGAATGCCCGCTTCATTTTTATAGAGATATAGATCTAAATACGATGTGCCTGTAGGGCTATCCGTAGTTTCCTTCAAATCCAGTGAAGGTGGATATATATCCTTCACTGCGTCATTTATATAGCGATTATCCACAGCGAGAAGATCGTCTATATAGCGTTTGGTGGATGAGAAGGAACGGGCTTTCAATGGATTTTTGAAAGCGCCTGCATATAGTCATATTCATAAGAGAACAGATACAGGTCAGCCAACAGGGGTGCACAATTAGTACCCATTGGAATACCTATATGCTGCTGATATATTGTGTTGCCAAATTTCACATAGATAATTTTAATGAGAAATTCAAGCAACTCTATAAACAAAGAAACATCCCATGAATGATATCTCTTGTATGTAGTAGAGCTAAAGAATGCTTTATGGCTTCCGACATTAATATATCTACGATCAGTTTCTTGAACACAGATACTATTAATGAACTTAGACGGTCAATAAGGTCCTGATGAGGGATTGTAGTATAGAGTCGAGAAATCCCATGTGGATACATGTCTGTACGGTATGTGACCTTTAGCATCAAGTTCTTCCTTAAGACATTTTGAGTTTTTCAATATCCACATACATTCAACGCCAGAGTTCTTAGAAATAATGGCGCAATACCTTTCCCAAAATGCTCTTACCTCCTGAAGGGCCCTCGTCAATAGGGTTGAAAGAAGCTTGGTGGTGCAGCTTCTAGAACCAGCTATGAATCTAGCTTTGTATGGTGATTTATGCATTTTGGGAGTTCAGTATAGTTTTGGTATGTCGTTATGGTTGGTTGGAAGACAAATACCTCTTTCCCTGAGAAACTTTTTGTAATTGTTAAATAAATCTTCCAGAGTAAATGCAGTTTGGGAGTAAGTAGATGTATTTGATGAAGATATGTCTACACTCAATTCTTTAACCAGCACCTGGTAATAGTAATATTTACATATGAATATTATATTATTCGGAGCTTTGTCTGCTGAGACTATGACGAATTTACTCTGGAGATTTCCTAGAACTTCTTGCGAATTGAGGTTTCTCAGTACTTGTTTTGCTTGGGGAAGAGTACTTCTGTTAATATGGCGGATTGTTTCAACGACCTTGCTCTTGGTGAGGTCCAGCCAATCAGCGAGTACTGTAGGTTCAACTTTTTCTCGCTTAGACCAATCAATAACGTACTGTTCCAATGCAGACAGGACTATCTTCTGGTCGGCCTTCAGATTTATTCTGCTTGGCTCTCTATATTTAGGTCCTTTCATCAGGAGTAATTTCAGATCCTTATCACTCACCACATCAAGGTCGCCAGTCACAATATGTTTGCATGGTGTATAGATAAAGTTCGACGATTCACAATCACAACTATAGCCTCCTGACGTGTATAAGTTCCAGTCAAACTCCTGGACAGCATTGGAGTAATTGAATTCGGACCAATATTGGTCCATCTCTCCCCCAAAACGTCCACCTCACATCTACCTGTGCACTACAGATGTGCATTAAAAACTTCTCAGCGAATTCAACCCATGGCCACGGGACTCCTACTATCGTCTTCTATAGGGTGATACAGAAAAAATAATGTGCCATACTCCCTACCGCAAATGTCCATGCGTGGATTCCTCTTCAACGTTGCCTAGTATGGTCTGACTGGTGGTGCAGTGGACAACGTACCCGCCTTTGGAGCGTGCAGTGCGTGTTCGACTCCCGCTATACCTTCTTCACATGGGACTACTATCTGTCCGCAGAGGTTTATGCCCGGACCCGGAAGTGACAAGGCCGCATCACCGCAGAGGAATACATCCCCCGAGGTTACTTCCGGTCACGTGACAGGCAGTGACCTTTGCCGGACCTAATAGTGGCCTTGACCTTTACGAAAGTAGGTCAAGAGACGGCCAGATGCCCTTTCTATACTACTTACTGTCGGCTCTAACCCTGCCGTTTATGCGACCTCATTTGCGAGTTCTATGCTAGTCTTCGGACCAGCAGTGCCGACATCAACGGAAGTGAATTTACCTCGAGCGTTCATCTTCAGTTGATTCTGGAAGTAATTTCTCGGTTCGCAAATTATAAATCGCTCACACTCGATTTGTAAAATGCGAAACGAGGCTATAAAATGACCATTTTCCATCGGTCAAGGGGTTAATGCAGTTTTCTCGTTACCGGGGATACGGCTGGACGATATGCGTCCAGTCTGATTAGAAATTACATCATGGTTCGATTTAAAGAGGGTCGGAAATTCTCGTTTCGCAAATTACAAATTACCCCCACCTGATTTGTAAAATGCGAAACGAGGCCATAAAATGACCATTTTCCATCGGTCAAGGGGTTAATTCAGCTTTTCTCGTTACCGGGGATACACTGGACGATATGCGTCCAGTTTGATTAGAAATTACATCATAGTTCGATTTAAAGAGGGTCGGAAATTCTCGTTTCGCAAATTACAAATTACCCCCACCTGATTTGTAAAATGCGAAACGAGGTAAAATGACCATTTTCCACCGGTCAAGGGGTTAATGAAGTTTTTCTCGTTACCGGGGATTGGACGATATGCGTCCGTCATACGATTTAAAGAGGGTCGGGGCAAATTACAAATTATACGGCTGGACGATATGCGTCCAGTTTGAGTAGAAATTACATCATAGTTCGATTTAAAGAGGGTCGGAAATTCTCGTTTCGCAAATTACAAATTACCCCCACCTGATTTGTAAAATGACCATTTTCCACCGGTCAAGGGGGTAATAAAGTTTTTCTCGTTACCGGGGATACGACTGGACGATATGCGTCCAGTCTGATTAGAAATTACATCATGGTTCGATTTAAAGAGGGTCGGAAATTCTCGTTTCGCAAATTACAAATTACCCCCACCTGATTTGTAAAATGCGATACGGGGCTATAAAATGACCATTTTCCATCGGTCAAGGGGTTAATGCAGTTTTTCTCGTTACGGGGGATACGGCTGGACGATATGCGTCCAGTTTGATTAGAAATTACATCATAGTTCGATTTAAAGAGGGTCGGAAATTCTCGTTTCGCAAATTACAAATTACCCCCACCTAATTTGTAAAATGCTAAACGAGGCTATAAAATGACCGTTTTCCACCGGTCAAGGGGTTAATGAAGTTTTTCTCGTTACCGGGAATACGGCTGGACGATATGCGTCCAGTTTGATTAGAAATTACATCATAGTCCGATTTAAAGAGGGTTGGAAATTCTCGTTACGCAAATTACAAATTACCTCCAACTGATTTGTAAAATGCGAAACGAGGCTATTAAATGACCATTTTTCATCGGTCAAGGGGTTAATGCAGTTTTTCTCGTTACCGGGGATACGGCTGGACGATTTGCGTCCAGTTTGATTACAAATTACCTCATAGATCGATTTAAAGAGAATCGGAAATTCTCGTTTCGCAAATTACAAATTACCCCCACCTGATTTGTAAAATGCGAAACGAGGCTATAAAATGACCATTTTCCATCGGTCAAGGGGTTAATGCAGTTTGTCTCGCTACCGGGGATACGGTTGGACGATATGCGTCCAGTTTGATTAGAAATTACATCATAGTTCGATTTAAAGAGGGTCGGAAATTCCCGCTTCGCAAATTACAAATTACCCCCACCTAATTTGTAAAATGCGAAACCGTTTCGTTTGGCGAAACCGTTTCGTTTCGCAGATTACAACTTTTCGTTTCGCAGATTACAACTTTTCGTTTCGTTTCGCCCGTTTCGTTTCGCAGATTACAGTAACACGGTGTGGGGGGAAACAACCCTCTGAGAGAGGAAAGTGCATTCTGGGATACAATGTAACCAAGTCGCGGAGAGGTTGAGGCGAACGAAGCAGGTAATGGAAAATGACAGCTGGAGGTCTTTTGAAGTTTTGAGAGTTGTCGTTTCCCGATGTTCCTGCAAATATATCCTATTGAATAATACACACCTCAACGATTGCTTTAATGTATTGTTCATGTCTTCTACTGTTTTCGTGATCCCGTAAGAGTGTGTACAATTTCCCGATGGTCATCAGAAACGTACAGTACATGTGTTCAGAGTTGAAATCAGCGCAAGAACTGAATGAAACCAGCTGTTATAACGCAGCAGGTGATGCAGATATCCCTGCAGATTAATGGCAGATCATCTTGTGAGAGGTATCACACTAATTTCTGACAGAAACTCGATCTGACCCAGGACGCCCATGTAGAGAGGAGCGTTACGCCCTCTGTATGAGGAAGGGTCAGGTCGGCTTTCTCCAACACTGACACTGTGACGTAGTTAAAGATTCATTGCGTCTCAATTCCCTCACCGCTATGCCGACAACGCATACTTTTCCATCGTGTTGTGGCTGTATGTCATCAGACTGGAATTTTCAGTTGAATACCACCTGACCACTTCCAGAAACAAAGTTAATGCGATGTTGTCCATTGGGAATTTGCCCTCCTTGACCAGTAGAAGGAAAGACGAAAAGTCATGAAGCATGCCAGCCATACACAACCTCTCACACACGTCGGACAAAACTGTCAAATTTTGTTTATAATATTTGTTCCAGTTCCCATGCTGACAAAACAAAGTTTTTTTGGTTGTTTTTCTGCCCAGTGTCTTTTGTGGGGCATACGGTTTGATTACTGGCACGCTTTCTACGGTATTTTCTGGGGTTTCGGGTAGGCCTAGAGATGTACTGGCATCATCCGAGGATATTGTCATGTGTTGAGGGGTTTGGGGTCCCAATCTTTTCTTGGGCACGAGTATCTTTCGTAAGCCTGTAGAAAGTTACGAAAAATGAAGGAGGGACTAGAATAAAGTTCTAGAGTGTATAGCTCTCTTCAAGCATTATATGGGAAATTTTAAAGAATGTTTAATTGTGGAACAACTGGACTTCAGTCAAGAAAAACACAGCTAGAGTGCGTGTACAAGAAATATGCTGAAAATATGGCGCATGGCAACTATCTACCCCCTCATCAGTAACTGATCCCCAAGACCCATCCTCCATCTTGATTCCTGAACGTTTCAGGGATCATTTTCCCCACTACTGTCCGCCCCTGTACAAAGTCACTTTGACCTATGCTTCGTCTTCGTCGGCGTCGGGCCTTACAACATACTGGTATATTCTGAATAAGAAGCTACACCCGCATCTCGTTTTACTACGAGTCGTTTGGTAACTGGCACATAACTTTGAGCAGCTTGATTCTTAGCACACTGGAATATAGCTAGAACTGAATGTCTAAGTTCACCGCTATGTTATTTGAGTTTGACGCAATAGCTTAGATATTGTAATATGTGCGACTGAAATCTGTGTTGATTAACACTTCCATACACATTCTTGAATTGCATGCTGTTGTTGTTGTTGCGACTTGTGCTCTTCGCGTGTGTTACAATAACTGTGCAAATAGAGACATAAAACTACCTGGATTGTGACTTCCCGAATTGGACAATTTACAATTTAAATACCTGATGTGACTTTGTATATAGTGCCTGTATTTGATCTCTCAAACTGCTGTGGTATAAACTGTTCGATTCCGCCTTCCCCTCGCCCGTGTGGCCATGTTGTTTTTGCTGGTCTGTCAGACCTTCGACAAGTTTACGGTCATGATGACCCCAGTGTTATATTTTTGTGTTTGAGCATCAAGCTCAGTGTTTATTGACACATTTTACTGTAACTATTTGTTCTCCTGTATTTTATAACTAATGTGGAATTATATGACATGGAAATTGTAAGTTTGCAGCAGAAAATGCATGCACTATTTTTTGTGGTTTTTCCCTACTCGCGTAGCGGGAACTGTACGGAAATTTCGACTGATGTCAACTTTGTTATAACACTTCGTTAAATGGACTGAAGTAAGTATAATTTTTATGGTATGATATTCTACAGTAAAAACGCTCTTCGGTGCACTATGGGAGCCACAGAATTAAATCGTATTTCTATATGTAAACAGTGAAAGAACTTGCATGAACAGTATGGCTCACCACTATCTGTAGCTACCGTGTTGCTAAATGTCAAAACGGTCGGAGCGGTTTTTATTGTGACTTTTCTTGTAAATATTAACTGCCAAATCTATGAGAAAAACGCTCCTTATATTTGCTATAAGCTCCTCTCATTACCTGTTGGTTAATTATATAATTGATGTTAAACTTTGAAGTAGTTCCACTCAGTTTTCGCCTAGGCGAAGGTTCTAGCTTTTGATTGGATAACGGATGTCACATGACTTTTGTTTATAAATACGGGTGCAGAGAGGCAGTGTCAGTCAGTTTGCTCTCAGTTCTCTTCAGGTACGGATGGACCATTTAACATGGGTCCTGGAATTTACCCATTACGAGCCATATTACAGCAATAAATGATATATGGAATTATATATAGCCCATAAGAATAACATGTAGCCTATATACTAGTAGGTATCGTGAATGGGATATATACAGGCAATTATAGTGGATCTTATGGGGCTACAACCTGAAGCAATGTTATCTCATACTGCCTCTCTCATCCATGTATGCAGGGCTATGTGATATTATTAAACAAGCTGCACACCATGGAAGGAATCACTGCCTAGCATAGGATATCCATACCATATTACTGTGGTTATTACTGTGATATATTGAAATTTAGGGCATGTTATAACGAAAGAATAAAGACAGTTGGTTTTGTTACACTTTATTCATGACTTGGGAGTTGTTACATGTAACCGTACTGTATCATGGAAAGGAACTTGAGAAAGTGATAAGTTGATAGTGATAGGTCCTCCTCATTGGTCCTCCTCATCGGGCAGCCCATGACTTGTCACAACAAATTAGTATGCAAATAAACGACAACTCCATCAACCGAAGGAATGTAACTGGTCCATCAGCATCTGAATACAGGAAATACCTACCGATCATTTACCTGGTACTGGTACCCTATATATGGAATTGGGTCCTACCAATGGGATACTCTAAGGAATCTAGTACAACGAACAGGTCTTGCTTTCCGAGATCAGGAGTGTAAACGTTGATGTTGTGCAGAGCGGGTGTACAAAAGATTGCCTCATCAAGGGAGGTAATCCATCGTCATTGTAGAATGCATATAGTCCGTGTTCAGATCTATGTTGAGATACTGATATTCTAGTTCCCAATCCCAGCATGCACGGGGAGCTAGCAGCCATGATGGCGATATGTGGCATCAGTGCACAATTAATTCTGTTACTTGTTATGTATTAGCGTTAATAATCGGCAAAACTCCAGAAAATTCACAATGCATAAATCCACCTGGCATGTCAATATTTACCTTGTGGGACATTACCAGTGGAACTCTTGACAGATGTTGACCATGGAAATTTCAAATTACCGCCACTGACAGCTGATTGGTGCTACAGAATGTCATTCGATTTGTAAACAGGGAGCCTTCTCACCCTTCACTGATCATGTCTTCATCCACCATGCTTTTTCAAAGTGGCCCAAATCAACACCAGGAAGTACAGTTTGAAGACTCATCTGCAAGTTGAAATATCAAATGTATCAGAAATGCTGAAAAATCGCAGCTCATAAAATCCATAAAGATCTGCTCTCAAATTTCTAAACAATGTAGATCGTGGGCACCGACCCGGAAGTGATTAATTGTGTACTGATGCCTGTCAGGAATGGAACCATTGTTAAAATAAGGAATGCTCTCATCTGAACAAACCATACCCATCCCCAAACATTCTTGAGAAGGCACAGATAAAACTATGCACAGATACAGATTTTACAGCCTATATACCAAGGGTACCCCCTTTATAATTTCCCCTCAGTTTGCCCCATATGACTTAAGACTGAGGTACAAGTAAAAAGTACAATATCTCACTAACCTGTACATATTTTTCCATCTGGTAAAAAGCACCAAGTCGACAATGCTTCTGCCTATAAAAAGAAGTATAAAGCATTAACTAGATATGTTAAACACTATTTTTAATTATTTTTTATTATTTTAATTCATTTTTTTTATGAAATTATTCATATTAAAGTTTAAAAATAAAGAAAACTTAAATTCAAAATGTGTCAAAACATAATTTGTTTTCAACCTGCTCATTTAGGCTACATTTGGTAAAAATTTCCTTCATGGCAGTGGTTAACTTCTCCATGTAATCAGTGGGTCATCCCAGTAATCTATCAAATGGGATTTAAATTTGATGTTGATACAAAGATCAAAGACATGTTTAATCCTGTAATAAGTGACAGCAAGATACACAAATGTGTACACAACACATACCAAAATATAACACAGAGGTGTTTATGGTATACACAACTCCCATATAGAGAATATATGTCAGTTCAATTGGATGGATCTACATCTCATCAAGATCTTGCTGGCAGTAATTAGAAAGATGCACATATTACTTGTAAACAGCTATTATTACTGAGAAAACTCCTAAATAACATTGAGGAATATATTCTGTGTCAGATTTCAAGTCCATGAATGCAATGTCTGCAAACAGGCAACACTTGTCAAAACACAACATAGAAGAAAAAAAGGAATAAAATTCAATGACAACATATCTGATGGTCATTTGCTGATCTCTGCTACATTAACAACCATGAAAGATGAGGACAGCTGGAAGTTGCCTAACTTAAACTGTTAACTGTTTGGTGAAAGATTAAAGTGGCAACTTACAGTGAGAAAGGCCTATCTTCCAACAGAGTTGGAGGCATACCTCTGAGTCACACTGTGCGAAATTCCCAGAGTTGATGTGTGTGTGTGGGGGGGAGAGGGTTGTATGGGGCTTGCTAATATTTGGTGCCTGTAATCCATGTTTCTTGCTACCTACAAGATCTCTGATATGAATATGAAAGAGAATTACATATTTATAGTCCTGGAGATAGTGGAAATGGAATGAAGAGAAAGTATTTGCTATGATGCAAATGTGACTGACAATAAACACACAACAATGAGAAACCCTCAACAGTCAGATTAACTGTTGACTCAGTTAATCAGATTTTATTTGTCTCATTAAAGTTACAAATGCAAAAGGCATTTTGGAAATTCTTTGTGTGTGGAACAAACATCTGAGTTTTTACAGGTGATATAATTAGTATTAATTTCATGTGGTTTTAGACTGATATAAAGTGAATTAATGCATAAATGATTTGAAGCATTAAAGATTTGAACTGAGGTCGCGATTTTGAAAAAAAGCATGTAATTGTATCTATGTGAATTTCCTTTCTTCCATTTACATTTTATTGTATCTTGAAAGTTCATTTGCTCATAATTACCAGCTGTGTTAAATGAACCTCGTCATATTTGGCATTGACTATTTGGCCCTAGTACTGACAAATCAGTCATTTTTGCCTATATTTGCTCCAAAAGGTCTCAATTTTGTCACAGAAATGGCATAACAATACAAGAGATGTTACCCAGCATTATCAGTATGATATTTATTTCAACCACATTTAGCGAGAAAAAAAATAATTTTAATAATTAAAAAAATTATTAAAATTAATTAAAATTTTTATTTTATTTTATTAATAATTTAATAACATAAATTTGAAACAACCCTAATATTTGAACTTAGTTCAGGAGTCATCATGGAAAAAATTGGGCTGATCCAGTAAAAACTGTAGCCACAGTGACGATTTAAAGTTCTCTGGTCAAATGTGAAAATGTCGTGTGACAGGCATCAGTGCACAATTAATTCTGTTACTTGTTATGTATTAGCGTTAATAATCGGCAAAACTCCAGAAAATTCACAATGCATAAATCCACCTGGCATGTCAATATTTACCTTGTGGGACAGCTATGGCTGATTCCGGTCTAAACAAACCGGCGGTGCTATCGTTTCAAGGAAATGTAGCGGAGAACTGGCGGCAATTCGAACTTGAATTTGACATTTACATTGCTGCAGGACACAGTGAAAAAGATGAAAAAACTCAAGCATACATTTTGCTGAACCTCGCAGGCAGGGAAGCAATTGAGCGGGAAAAATCGTTCGTTTATCAAGAAGCAACTGACGATGTCGCAGCGGAGTCCCGTGAGGATCCAGAATGTCTGAAACGCAAATTTAGGGAAATTTGTAATCCTCAGACTAACACAACAATGGAACGTTTTCGCTTTAACAGCAGAAATCAACAACAGGGTGAGTCCTTTGAATCATATTACTCAGATCTCAGAAACAAGGCAAGTACATGCAAATTTGATGCTCTCAAAGATGAAATGATAAAGGACAGAATTGTTTGTGGCATACACCTTGACTCTGTACGCAAATTATTGCTCAAAGAAGAAAAATTAACATTAGCAAGAGCAGTACATATCTGTCAAATCAATGAACTCTCAGAAATGCGCATCAAAGAACTCAGTTCTACCACAGCTGAAGTACATGGGGTGAAATACAAATCCCGACAACAGAACAGAAATCGATCAGATGTGAACAGTAGTATAGAGAGACCCCATTCAGGACCAAACTGTGGTTACTGTGGTCTAGAACATGAGCCAATGAAATGTCCGGCTTACAACACGCGATGTTCAAACTGTGGAAAATGGAATCACTATGCCAAATTGTGCCGCTCAAAATCTGACCCTGGGAAAAAGTGGAAACCATTTCGAAAAAAGCAAATACATGACTTAGAAACCACTTCACCGTCTCACGACCATGATGATAACAGTGGAGATCTCGAGTATCTGTATCTGGATTCCGTAGACATCTTCGATGTTCAAACAAAGTATGATGAGGTGCATGCAACATTAGACATGAACAGTAACAGTGTTACATTCAAAGTAGACACTGGAGCAAAATGCAATGTACTTCCTTTCGAAACTTTCAAGAATGTACGAAATGATGAACAGATTAGCAGAAAGGGTTCGGTTAAGTTAGTCAGTTACAGCGGTGACGTCATCGACACGGTAGGAACCACGACCATAGATTGTGCCTACCTAGGAAAAATGCACAAGCTACAGTTCCATGTTGTAGACAAACCGGTGAAAGCACTTATTGGTCTACAGGATAGTGTGAAACTAAACATGATAACTTTGAATGATACACATGAGCTTGATCAAGCTACAGTGCCAAATATGACACATGAATACATAGCTGAGCATTACAAACAGCTATTTGATGGTGAGCTTGGACGCTTACCGGTAACCTACGACGCCGAACTTGACCCTGATGTTCAGCCTGTCATCAGGCCCCCACGACGCATTCCAGTCAGCATGCAAGATAAAGTTAAAGCTGAACTTGACAAGATGGTGGAACGCGGTGTCATCACACCAGTTGATGAACCAACTGACTGGGTCTCCTCCATGGTAGCTACAAAGAAGAAGAACAAAGATGAAATGGCAGCATTATCCTATGAGGACAATTGAGGAAATTCTAGCCAGGATGCCGAATGCCCAATATTTCTCTATTTGTGATGCATCACAAGGATTCTGGCAAATTCCACTCAGCGAGAGAACGTCTCTCCTCACAACGTTCAATACGGCTTATGGAAGGTACAGATTCTTAGTTCGTCCCTTTGGTATTGTCTCCGCAAGCGAGGTTTTCCAGAAGGCTATGGACAGCCTATTCAGCGGCTATCCCGTGGAAATCATCGTTGATGACCTGCTGATATGGGGCAGCACAGAGCAGTCCCATGATGCAAATCTCAAGCGTGTCCTAGACCGAGCAGTCGAGCTGAAGCTGAAGTTAAATTTCAGCAAATGCAAGTTCAAGGTCACAGCGGTGCCATATGTTGGACACCTCCTCACAAACAAAGGCGTCAATCCAGACCCTGAGAAAGTGCGTGCTATCACAGCAATGCCCGTACCAGCTGATCTACCAGCATTACAGAGATTTCTTGGAATGGTTACATACTTAGCCAAGTTCATTCCCCGACTGAGCGAGATGGGTGCTCCTCTCCAAGAGCTCCTCACGAAAGACGTCTTGTGGACATGGGGAAAATCCCATCAAGAAGCTTTCGACAAAATCAAAGAAACCATCAGCACGCCGCCCGTCCTAAAATTCTTCGATGTTCAGAAACCTGTAACACTTACCTGCGATGCTTCCAAAACTGGACTCGGTGCTGCCATTCTATAGGAAGGCAGACCGGTTGCCTACGCATCTCGTGCCCTCACCAAGACACAAACAAATTACGCGCAAATTGAGAAAGAACTTTTGTCGGTGCTGTTTGCGTGTGGGAAGTTCAACGACTATATATACGGCAGACCTGTGACCGTGGAAACCGACCACAAGCCACTCGTAACAATTTTCAAGAAGCCGCTACTGTCTGCTCCAGTACGTCTCCAACGTATGCTCCTGAAACTTCAACAGTACAACTTGACTGTGATCTACAAGCCTGGTGCTGAACTCCACGTCGCCGACACACTATCACGTGCGTATCTCCCAGAAACGGATCCACCAACTGGTGAGGATGAATTCGAGGTGATGATAGTGTTACCCATGAGTGAGTCTAGAATGGATCAACTTCGAATGGAAACGACAAAGGATCCACTTCTCCAGCGTCTATCCAGCGTCATACATCATGGATGGCCCGATGATCAAAAATCCGTACATCCAGACATCCGTCCTTTCTTTGGATTCCGGGATAATCTTGTGCAATATGATGGCATCATATTCAAGGGAGAAAAGGTAGTTGTGTCGAAAGCTCTACAAGCTGACTACCTCGAACAGATTCATCAAGGTCATTTCGGTCCAGAAAAGTGCAAAAACAGGGCTCGTGATGTACTATACTGGCCCAACATGTACAAGGACATAGACAGAAAATCAGCTGATTGTGCCATTTGCAACAGTCTTAAGTTGCATCAACAGAAAGAGCCTCTCAAACTCCACCACATTCCAAGTCGACCATGGGAAACCGTGTTTATGGATCTATTCCATTGGAACAATACGGAATATCTTGTGCTCACCGACTCTTACTCCGGATGGTTTGAGCTGAATACTCTGCCAGACATCTCTTCTAAAACCGTTATCCGGAAGGTAAAAAGCCATTTTGCTAGACATGGTGTTCCGGACTGTGTCTATTCCGACAATGGTACTCAATTCTCAGCGGAAGAGTTTGGCAAGTTTGCCAACCAATGGGATTTCAAACACTTGACAAGCAGTCCATGCTATCCCCAGAGCAACGGCTTGGCAGAGAAAGCTGTGCAAGTCGCAAAGAGATTACTAGAGAAATGTAAGCGCGATGGCACTGACCCCAATCTCGCTATTCTCAACCACCGAAACACGCCCCGTGACCCCATCCTTGGTTCCCCAGCACAGCGTCTCCTCTCTAGGCGGACAAAGACAACACTACCTACCTCTGAGAAACTCTTAGAACCAAAGGTTGTCGATTCCGAAAAGGTCCGAAAGCGTTTGACAGAAACCCGAATGCAACAAAAGGCTTATTACGATAAGACTGCAAAATCCCTAACGTCTCTGAACACTGGAGACCATGTGAGGCTACAAACCGACAAGGGTGACGACAAACCAGGTGTTATCGTTAGACCGGACGCTTCTCCCAGATCCTTCATTGTGAGTTCAGGTGACAGAGAATACCGAAGAAATCGCAGACACATCCTCAGAGTCGGTAATCCATCACCACCAACTGTTACAAGTCCACCAGCTGTTGAACTGCCCTCGTCAAATACTCACAGTATGACCAAATCCCAAACTCCTAGGAGAGGTGAGTCGACAAATCCTGATATTCCGGATGAGTCCACTCTATTTCAAACACCAGTTACCACAAGGAGTGGAAGGATCAGTCGTCCAAATCCAAAATACATGGAATAACATTCGGATGTGGAACTGTGATCATTATTGCCTAAATAATTCAGTATTAATTCACTTTGAACTTTTAGAGAACAGTTTGGTATTCGTTCAGTTTGAACTTTCAGAGAACAGTTTGGTGATAGTTCAGTTTGAACTTGAATCGGTGAACTATGCTTATTGACTTTATTGACATCTAACGTTGCGATTTGTTTGAACTCTTAAGTGCTGAATTATATGTACTCGTCACAGTGGTGACATCCCTTTGAACTTTAAATGCTGAGGTTCTCTGCTTAGTTACACCATTGACAATTGTTGGACTCTAAATTCATATTGCCTTTTGCAGAAGCAATATATGACATAAGAGCAAGATCTTGTTACAACACCGTTTTCAGATCCTAGGCTACCTGTCTGTTTCCATACTGAATTTAACAAACTTATACTAGGGCCAATTCTGAAATAACGATACATTGCTAAAAGGGGAAGATGTAGAATGCATATAGTCCGTGTTCAGATCTATGTTGAGATACTGATATTCTAGTTCCCAATCCCAGCATGCACGGGGAGCTAGCAGCCATGATGGCGATATGTGCAGATGTACAGGTATCGTGCTGGTCGTAATAAACGATCTTCTGCTCACTGACACTATATGACTTTGTCAGTCCATATCTACAGTCATCATCTCAGATATCGGGCTGTTATGCACGAGCAAAACTCTAACCACTTACCATCAAAGAAGTCGATAGCTGCACATTACATGCTCGGTTAACCCGTGACAACTATTCGGCAACTCAGACCCCAAAATCGTTACTTTTATTATACGTAGAGGTCACAGAGACATCTACACTGATATCCGGTCACAACCCTAGGTATTATACATTCACGTTTACGTCTTGAACACGTCACATAAATTACAATATGATAGCCGCCGCCTTGCAACGGTAGGACCCAGTTTCAATCGAAGCCTGTAATCAATTCGCGGCTTTAATACTAAGATATAAAACTGCGATCACTCTTTGTCCCCTTCCGCTTCAAATACCACCTTCCTTCGCGCTATATATTGCCCATAATATTAGTTAGACGCCACTTCTACTCACGATCACAAACGCCCGGTAGCCGTTTTCAACAAATATGGACTCACCCTCTCGGAAAAGCACAAACTCGTACTTCGCCCTCTTCCGAACTTCGAACCTCCACCAGATATCCACGAACGCAGCTGTCTGCTGCAACATGGACAGGAAGACTCCGACTGGGGGTAGAAACGACTCCTTTTCACTCCAACAAAATCCCCCCAGCGAGCGAGTTTGAGAAAACGTTCCAAACACTGAGCAAATGTGATGATTAGAAATGGTGTCTAACTAATATTATGGGCGATATATAGCGCGAAAGAAGGTGGTATTCGAAGCGGAAGGGGCAAAAGTAATGGCATCGCAGTTTTATGTCTTGGTAAACCGCGAATTGATTATAGGCTTCGATTGGAACTGGCTCCTATACCGTACCAAGTCGGCGGCTATCATATCTAAGCTACCGCGTCGAACCCAAATAACATAGCGGTGAACTTAGTATTCAGATCTAGAATATAGCCTGTACAATCAGAAGGTGTCGGTGTTTAATATGTTTTTTGAGTTAATCAATTCGACAAATATTATTGCAAAATTTGCATGATGCTATTATCATCCTCCCAGGTTCTTCAGTGTTTCTTCTCCGCTGTTTCACCCTATTCAGTGTCAGCTATATTTTCTCTTCCTGCCAGCGCGTGTTCCTGGAATAAGAACTGGTCATTTTGCAGGACTTATTCTCTCGAAAATACATGGTATTCTGGAATGCATCTCACAGAACTCACTCTCAGAAAGCGATCATTCCACAAAATATGGTCCCATACAGCATGTCATCTCACGTACGATTCTTTAATATATTTACATCACGTTTATGGTCTCATTGGTTGGTCATTCACATAAAAACATTCACCGAAAGGCGACGAAGCAGTGTTCTCGAAAGTGACTTTTACTCTTGACATCGGCGTTACAATCGCCTACATTCATAGTGTGACCCTCCCTGCAAACGGGTTACATTCGCCAAATATTTAAACCCATGAATGAGCGTTTAATCACATATAGTCCGGGCTGTTAGGGCATAAAAGCGACTGTTTGGTTCAGATTCTTCCAAAAGCACCAAATTTGGCCCATATGTCACCCATACCATACCTTTTCGATTTTTGACGGGCGCCAAGCTAGTCGCCCCCTGGGGCCGCCATATTGGTGAAATTCAATATGGGCACCACCCGGGTTAGAGGCCAATCGTATTAAAAAAGCAAAATGGCTGAAATCATGAATAATACAACTTTTTAGTGGTGTCGGGGAATCTGATTCTGATCTTATTTCAACGATTTGAGGCCAAGGTCACCCTAAAGGTCATTTTGTGGTCAAATTTGTCATTTTTAGTGGTCGAGATATACAAACTATCTCATTTTATCGATTTTCGGGGTTGAGTAACCGGAATCTGGCCATATTTTGACGATTTGAGGCAATATTGCATGTGAGGTTCACGATAGAGGTCACCCGAATCAGAGATCAACCAGAGGTCAATTATAGGCAAAACACCAAAAGGGCTAGAATCACAAATAATACCATAGGGGGTTGTGGCATCGGAGAATTAGATTCTGACCTTATTTTGACGATTTGAGGTCATGGTCACCTCATTTGGGAATTAAAGGTCAAAAGATCAACAGTTGCTACTAAAAACAATCGAAGCAAGAATAAATGTTATTAAAATACTTCGGAGATGACATCTGCTGACAAAATGCTATGCCGCTACGTGCATTTAAACGTTCAAAAAACAACACAAAGACCGCTTTAGCAACACTATACCAATGATTACCTTTACCACCTATGCCTTCTGGCTTGCGCTCTATGATACCAGCAATAAGTAATACTGGTCATCACCGCCCTCGTTATTAACGCACCCGCCTTCGCATTTGCAGAGGGTCGTGTATCGGACATCGGTGCAGTTGCATACATTTGCACCTTCCCGTGCATGCCTTGTGTCAACCGCAGTGCATGAGAATGGCATATGCCATAGAAGTGTCGCTGAGAGTGATCCATAGCGATTTTCTATGGCATATGCCATAGAAGTGTCGCTGAGAGTGATCCATAGCAATTTTTGTGCCAGCTCCACTCACTGAAGTCAGGAATATTTCCAGCTTGAGTGATGTGACCTGACTCCAGTAAAACTCGCTTGCAGTAGCGCTCGCTTCACATGCTGCAACGACGCGGCTTTGGAGGTGGGATGTTTTCCAGCATATGTCATGGAAATGTCAGTGATCCACGTGGTGCAACGCACACACGCATACATATTCAGCGAGTACGTGACGCTCCTCATCTTACTATTTCTGGAAGCCCAATTGAAGAGTGGTACTCAACGCATTGACGCTATATGAGATAATTACTCCAAGGAAAATAAACTCAAACCTCTCGCGCAGCAATGACGCGGGAATGACTCACGGACAAGAGTCGGCGATGGCAGCACTAAAATCCCAAATTGTGAATGGATCAGCGGATTCTTAAAAAATTAGAACAAAAAGGAGCTGTTCTCATTCATCAGCACACAGATCTCCAAGACTGACATGGGCGGAAAGCGCCTCCTGTGTACCCGTTTGGAGTCCGTGTTCTTCAACAGGCGTTGTGACCTCACAATACTTCCTCCGTGCAACCTAGCCCAGGAATGGCTGTAGTCTCGAATGGCTGTGTAACCGACTACAGCCCAGGTTCTTCCTATACACAATACATCCCACACATTGAACTTTGAATGACATTGTCCAATATCCTAACTGCACACGAAATAAAACGGCAGCGAATAGTAATAAACTATACCTCATTTTCCTCTACATTGGTCCTTCTCGCCGCCTGCCAACTCTCAACACTTAATAATTCCTCGTTCTTGAGATATCATCGTTTAATCACGCCTTCACGGAGTTTTCTGACATATTTTGGACTCATATTTTGAATGTCTCAGCATAACGAAGGTAGCCACGCCCACCTACACGCGCATGCGTTGGACTGTCATCGAACTGGCCCGAAAAATCACGCATGCGCCACGGCTTGTTTTCAAATGACACCGCCATCTCCGGCAAAGTCCGTGCAAGGGAAATTTACATGACTGACAGTTGAATGGCGGCCAGCTGAATATTCAAATCCCTGAGAACCTTGAACAATTGATGATAATTTAAGAATGAGGGAATGCCGAGAGTTCTAACTTGGAGGGAAGTGACAAAAGACTACAAGGACAATAACGAGGTACATTTTATTATCACCAGCTACTGTGTTCTTGTATGTGCAGCCGTTAAATCTTCCGAAACGCAGGCGTTTCGGAAGTCAAACCTTCGTGGTATGAAATGTAAAGGGAAGGAACTACAGCTGTGTAGGGAAGAACAGCCACGCCCACCTACACAGCAAAGGTTCTATAGCTACGTGCAACCCTTCTGAAGCGAACACCAGGGTCCTCCTGCATCCAGCACATGCCACGGAGGAGGGGCATACAACAGCCTATGTTCGCAGGATGGACAGCGATATCCGGTCTTTGGAGACCCTCGATCTATCGAAACTCTTGGTGGGCTTCGGTACTGGAATAAAATATAGTGACATTCCAGTCCATACCATTTGTTCCGATCTCGGTCCGCCAAAATCTTTGGCACTACCCCTCTCCCACAGCCTAACTGGGTGCGGCCCGACTTCACAGTTTCTTGAGAGCGCAAGCCGAAAGGTATAGGTACTAATAATCGTTGGTGTATTGTTGCTAAAGCGGTCTTTGTATTGTATTTTGAGCATTTAAATGCACATAGCGGCGTAGCGGCATAGTTATAGCATTTTGTCAGCAGATGTCATCTCCGAAGTATTTTAATAAAATTTGTTCCTGAATAATCTTCGTTCGATTGTTCTTAGGGGTAACTGTTGATCTTTGACCTTTGCCCCCAAAATGGGGTCACCTCAAATCTTCAAAATAAGATCATAATCGGATTCTCCGAATGCCACAAACCCCTATGGTATTATTTCTAGCCCTTTTGGTGTTTTACCTACAATTGACCTCTGGTTGGCCTCTGGTTCGGATGATCTCTATCGCGACTCTCAAATGAAATATTGCCCCGAATCGACAAAATAAGGCCGGATAAGACCAATACAATGAGGCAGTTTATATATCTTGCACAAAAACCACTGATAATGACGAACTTGACCCCGAAATGACATTTAGGGTGACCTTGAAGGGTGACTTTGTCCACAAATCGTTGAAATAAGATCAGAATCAGATTCCCCGACTCCCAAAACCACTGAAAAGTGCTATTATTCATATTTCTAGCCCTTTTGGTTATTTAACTAAGATTGACCTCTAACCCGGGTGACGACCATATTGAAATTCGCCAATATAGCGGCCCTAGGCGCCCGTCTTGGCGCCCGTCAAAAATCAAAATAGTATGGTATGGGCGACATATGGGCCAAATTTGGTGCTTTTGGAAGAATGTGAACCAAAAAATCCCTAACTGCCCTGACTAATAGGCCACTATTGAACAGCGTTCTGCATATGATTACACCATCGATATATTTCATATGCCTGACAACTAAAGCTCTCGGTGATCTCAGTTTCTTTAAATCACTATTTTGCTGTCCAATTTGGCACGTTTGATTCGCTCTGACAAATGTAGTGCCCGAGTTGTACACGTTCTCTTGGTCATATGCATTATGAAATACATTGTATGAAAGATATCCCGAATCTATGTTGGTATGGGCCTTCAACGCAAAATATCGGGCAAGATTATCGCCCGTAATAATCATAATACACGCGATCATTTCTCATCTTGGTCACCGGTAGCTGACATTTTCCTCTCAACATCGTAGTTACATCCATCCCAGAATGCACTTTCCTCTCTCAGAGGGCTGTTTCCCCTCCCACCGTAAGTAAGCCGTATGAAAATAAATATATACCGGTATCGATTTTTTTTTTTTTTTTTTATCATTTTGTCGACATTTTTCCCTCTCGTCTTTGACTCAAATAAAGTCATCTCCATTGATGCCGAACATACCCGAGTTACTACAGGTTTAAATTATCTCTTCAAAGCTGAAGATCAGGTTATACCCTGATCTCTATGACACAGGATAAGAGCACTCCGCAAATTCCATATGTGACCCACACATTCTCAGAGTACCTATACATGCAAAGAGCTTTTCCTGTGAACAGGCTGCATGTAATCGATAGCAGTAGTATGGGGATACTGTAGCAATTTATTCATTTCGATCGCAATTTATGTAAATACAATTTTTAATACTTATATACACGCGTGGATGTGGCTGTATGTGAATGTGTAATGTGAATGTGTTGACCGGAATGTGTAGATGTGGATATATGGATGTGAATATATACCGGTAAGTCTGTGTGTAGATGGGTAAGCGGAAAAATAGATGTGTGAAAGTGTGGAAGGGTAGATGTGAATGTGTATAGATTTTATCTATATGTCTTTTTCTATCGAGTATTCCTAATATACTCCATTCTATATCTCAAGAATCTCACAGACTCCATCAACCTGATCGAAATTGCCAATGAGTGAACAATGAAAACCGACAGCGTGTATTTGGGCACTTCACTACCAAGGACTTGTAATTATATGCATTGCGTTTCGGTAACTTCTTGACTGGGCGAGGATTTGGGCATTCCCATGGCATAGACACGCAGGGTGTTTACTATTCTATAGTCCATTTTCTTTCTAATTTTCATGAATGCAAGTCTGAACAATCAAATAACAGTATTTTATCTTCGCTGATATCACGAAACGTCCAGGACATAGGAGTCATATGTTTTTAGCGGCATTTTTTCTTAGAATTGGTGGCATACATGGTGTGAGGATTTAATCATTTATCTCTACCATCTTTTATATGGTATAACACTATTAACCTTTTGTGAACCTAAAAATTACTAAACAATGCCGGTAAAACAAAATCCAGATCTTTGGCTGGCCCACCAATGCTGGACAGTTGTAAATAGTTCTAGTTATGCGATAGATATGCGACGCAGATAATTCATTTTACTATTCATTTCGAAAATACGTATTCATTGAAGAATTTTTGCGTTGACATCATATGAATTTTAGAAAAGTTGGCCAAATTATAGGGGGGGGGCTTCAGCCCCCGTAGCTCCCCCCCCCCCCCACCGGCTCCGCCGTGCCTGTATATAGAAGACATTTCTTCTATTCATGTTTCCGAACCATTCCTGCCCGACTCATTCCCTTTCTCTGTCCAATACTCTGTCTAATAGCTTCCCAATATGCAAATTGTATATCCTCGACTTCGGGGATAATGACGTCACCAAATACTGCCCCTGACCTAACAGACATATATCCTGTTGTGTGAAACATACTGTTACTCGCTTATTTTTCTATATAACGTCATTCCTAATTCTGTATCGTTGACGTGTATATTTTTCTGGAAAATATTTCGAAAGTCTGTCGACATTGCATTTTTCGACTATTGTATATAAGCCATCATGTCCTATACGAACATGCAACAATCTCTGACCATCTTACTTTACAGGTAAAGCACTTCAAGTTTGTCACCTGAACATATTATGTCAAACTGTACCCTTGATATATTCACGTTTGTCTATCACAATACCAAAGTAACCTCCTCAACATAGTCTAAGTCACTGTAATGTGTCAGCGATCATCAAACATTTTTTTACCCCGTGAAAATGTCAACTTTATGTCTAATGTAAGAATTAATAGAGCGTGCCATTCTCTCGTACTCTACAGATTTGCGAGTTCAACGTATGAAAGTCTCGTTAACGATCTATAATCGACTATAGGCCAAATGACATGAAGGAGAGGTCAACCTCATTAGTTCCGCCCGACTGGAATTGAATACGACACTCTGTTCACAGTTTATACAATCTTGAGACAAGTTTGAAAGCGCTGAACTAGAACTTCGGGGTCATAAATTAGCCTTTAAACTTGTGCAAGGTGTAAAATAGTGAATAAAACAGCATAACCAGTGTCTTTTTGTTGATAAAATATTTGATGTTATTATTAACGTCAAAGCTTTATGGAGGCGCAGCTAGAAACTGGAAATGATCTTCTTCAATCGACTTTCAGTGACAGACATAGACTATGAGGAAGCACTCAGACAGACGATTAAGATGCGGAAATGCTTATTCGATAAGTTGATTGATGACGGTGATAGCGAGGACTCCGAATAAAGATCCCAGTGGAAATATTCGTACATAAACATTGAATGGAAGGCTAGATATCGAAATGATACCCACAACAATGGAGATGTATTTCATATAAGCAGTTTTCTCCCATTATTTGCTCAGTGCTATGAGTTGATGAATAAAGCGATTATTTAGTAATCTTCGTATTGCTTTGCCCCTATTTTATACTAGTCACATAATTCCTCCTCCTCCTCCTCCTCCTCCTCTCCCTCCTCCTCCTCCTCACACACACACACGCACACACACACACACACACACATTTCCTCCTCGGGCAAAAGTGTCTTTACCATTATGTCTATTTTGGTCGGACAGGAATCGATTTCTGATAAACTAGAAATCATTGGCGTTATTGTACGCGTGTGGATTTTGGGCGTATGAATGTTTAGCACGCCATAGCATGAACATCAACAGTCGAAAATTGAATAACACGGGACCAACTCTAGAACAGGACTGGTGTTCAGAGAATATATATATATATATATATTATTTTGTTATCGAGAACGAGTGTAAATGTTAATAGTTAAAATAGTGAACAATGGCGATGTTTGGATGTGTACGGATGAGTTGTCTGATTAAGAATTCGCAAAAAAGCGAATTCAGGGCGATTGCACGCTCGAATCGAAATCCATGTCACCACGGACATCGGCAGCGCTTCTCGAGAAAGCTCGTGTACGGATATGCCGGGAAAACTTACCTTCTATCGCGGGGACAAACTGTTTGAGTTGATTTCCCAGTTTTCAACAACAGTCTCGCCCTAAGAAGGTACCATTTTCGTACACGCAGTAATCGCCTCAGACGTCGTAATGCGCTTTTGTTAAATGAGCACGTAGTATAACCGATTTACTTTCCTTAACATGACAATAATCCTCTAAAATGGGGACTGCACCGATTGTACATTATCTCCTTTTCCTTGGGTGAACAAACATTTGTAGGATTTCATACTATGGGTCGACTTAGGACCGTTTTTCAATACAGAGTTAACTTGTTCATGGTATTGCATGAACAGTATGAGGGGGGTCCGCTTTAGCGTTAAAGCCTAATGTATGTAAGTGTGTAGTTTACACATATCGTATTTCGCTTTCACGAAATTAATGCACTCACCGTCGAAGGTCCCACATGCGCGTCGTTTCGAGGGCGATCGCCAGGGCTCGTGATATCAACATTGTTTGAATCCGGCCCACAAGTCTGTTGTCGGATTCGTTCCAATTCGCAGTCCCATACTTTTGTGAG